>BGNK01003603.1:26264-56128 GCA_003297005.1 Symbiodinium sp. clade A Y106
TAGCGTCAGATGTGACATGCCCTGTTCTGACCCAAGGCTGCTTTTTCCGGCTTGTCGAGGGTTGAAAATGTTTGAGACGGGGCTTGCGACAAAGAAAGGGCTTCCGGTTGCGCCGCTTGTGCAGCTTCAGGAAGACTCACGTCCGAAGCCCTGAGCTTTTCGACGAGGTGGTCTCGGCGGACGGCAAGAAAGAGGCCTGGGCACCCAGGGCCAACAAGATCACTGGCCAGTGGTTCGACCAGATCAAGAATGTGAAGGATGCCTCCACGAACCTCCTCTTCTTGAAGTCGGAGGACGGCTCAGTAATTAGTGTGGGGTGATTTTTTGGCTACCGTATTCCGAAGGCTGAACTCTTTGAACCCAAATGCCCGAAGCCTTGGACCGTCATCTCAGAAAGGAATCTTCAAAACCAGCAGCCATGCTGAATTGGATTCCAACACCTTCGAATAACAGCTATGTTGTATCCTTAAACAATTAAGGCTTGGTAATCTTTAAGTCCGAAGCTTTCCATCTCTTCACGCATCAGATCAGGCCCCAATCGTCAAAGCGGAGAGTCATCGAACATGCGAACGCTTTTGCGTTGCAGCCTTGGAGATGACTAACGAATATTCATACATGACTAGCCTCTGAAAGGTTTGGAGTTCAACCTCAAACCCCAAGAGAACGGCCGCTGAGTGCCCCCGAAAAGGATCTTGCAGTCAACTTCACCGCCACCTTGGCGCGCATGGGCTCCTTCTTTGGCGTGAACGCGGCGCTGTTTCCTTACGAGGCGCGCAGAGCCAGAGCCTTCATGTTCGTGGTACGGGGTATCGGCAATTCCAATGGTGCACCAGCATTCGAGAGATTTTCTTGTCTTTTCACCATTGCTTGGCAGATTGCATGGAGTTCCTCATATGGTACTCCTGAGGTCGCAAGGACATCATAGAATCGTAGAAGATGGACCCGCTCTTGACCAAATTTGAGAGCGCATACGGCAACAGCGGCCTCCAGCCCACAGACACACCCACGCACTTGTCAATGGGCCCGCAGAAGTCAGGAAGCTGGTTCCTGAAGAACACGCCAAACGCGCCCGTCGTTTCACTAATTCAGAGCGTTGCATAATCTCCCTACACAAGCAACCTTTACGCACTGCACTACTTGTATCACCATCTGTGCATGGAGCCGGAACCCTGCACTTTGAGGTAACGGACGGCTACGCCAACTCCCTGGCCGTGCGTGTCGCACGGACACCTTTGCCGCTCAGCGTGGGGTTGTGCGGCAGGTCAAGGTAGTGGGCTTGGGGATGCATGGAATCTAGGCGCTCAGGTGTTGAGTTTCGAGCCTTTCGTCCTTTCTTCATGGCTCCGTCGTTAGTTGACTTGTTACTACCGACGGTTTCTGTGGCCGTACGACCATCCCCGTCCCGACTACTGCTGAGGTTGACGGGACATCCCATTAGACATCCTATCACAGAGCATGTCCGCCTCGTTTAGACCAGCCGGAAGCATTTTGCAACCCCATGCCAAGCCACGATGACCGTAGGTTTCGGACTTCTTTGCTCGTTTGTTTTTTGATACTCATCCCCGCAAGAAGTTGTATGTTGCTGATGACGAAGAGAGAAGGTATCGGATTTCTGGGTGGAGGCCCATGCTGTGCAGCACCAGGCGTCTCGTCGGAACTGGGCTCATGTCTTGCTCGTAGGGTGATGTGACGCTCTCAGACCGCTTAGCAGGCTTAGCGTTGAGATTCTGGGTGTGCTGAGGGGAAGTGACGGCATTAGCTTCTTACGTTGCCAGGCGCTTCATCTACTCCAAGACACGCGATGTTTGCGAAGAGTTGGATTCGTTTGGGGTTCACTACAGTGCCTGCCTGGGAGAGCATGACGAATGTGTGGACCCCAGAAAGGACACAAACACCTCCGCACCATCGAATCTGGTGGTCATCGGAGGATTTCGGACTTGTGGCACGAAACGGATCTACAGCCTTCTGGAATCTCATCCCAACATCGTNGTGGACCCCAGAAAGGACACAAACACCTCCGCACCATCGAATCTGGTGGTCATCGGAGGATTTCGGACTTGTGGCACGAAACGGATCTACAGCCTTCTGGAATCTCATCCCAACATCGTCACCCTTTCAATTCAGGTAGGTGCGCTGCCCAATCTGCACATGGAGTTCGAGGAGTCGGTCTTCGCTCTGGCGAAAGCCCTCCAAGTGCCTACGGACCGTCCCTTGATCCAGGTCTGCGACGAATTCCAATTCAAAGTGCCGACCTTCACAGAGTGCGATCGTCTCGTGAAGAAGATAAAGGGCTGGTACAACACGTCCATGCCAGCGACGCTGGTCGTCACCGACCCCTCTTTCTTTGACCAGCGAGTGGCTTGTTCTGGAACAGAATGTATCNGCGATCGTCTCGTGAAGAAGATAAAGGGCTGGTACAACACGTCCATGCCAGCGACGCTGGTCGTCACCGACCCCTCTTTCTTTGACCAGCGAGTGGCTTGTTCTGGAACAGAATGTATCCGAAGCTAGCAGCAGTTGCAAGCTTTTCATGATTGAGCCCGAAGCCACTCGAAACCGACGCCCAAAACGACATCCCTGACAGATGCTTGCATCACGCTGGCCGGGCAAAGTCAAGATGCTCCTAATGGTGCGCGAGCCTGCAGACTTCTTATGGGCAGCCTACAACATCTGGACGCTNCGCCCAAAACGACATCCCTGACAGATGCTTGCATCACGCTGGCCGGGCAAAGTCAAGATGCTCCTAATGGTGCGCGAGCCTGCAGACTTCTTATGGGCAGCCTACAACATCTGGACGCTGGCCTCTGCGGTGTTGTGATGTTTTGTGCTTTTTTTGGAGGACTAGTCTCTGGTTAGGAGGCAGTTGTGTGCTTTGCAACCCAGGAAGCTGCCAGGCGAGCCGAAAGGTGGGAGCCAGGATGGCAGCGTGGATGTGCGCCTTGGACGCACACTCAATGCGTCTCAACGAAGGAAGCCCGTTTGCTTGACCATTTCTTGACCCGCGGATGTGCTGCGGGCTCAGGTCTTGTGTATTTCGACCCGACTTGACTTAACCCCAAATCGCAGACCGTAGCGGCTTTGCAAGTCGAGGCTCGGGTGTCTTTGGGCTTCGANGTGTATTTCGACCCGACTTGACTTAACCCCAAATCGCAGACCGTAGCGGCTTTGCAAGTCGAGGCTCGGGTGTCTTTGGGCTTCGAGGTTCGGATTTAGCGTCAGATGTGACATGCCCTTTTATGACCCAAGGCTGCTTTTTCCGGCTTGTCGAGGGTTGAAAATGTTTGAGACGGGGCTTGCGACAAAGAAAGGGCTTCCGGTTGCGCCGCTTGCGCAGCTTCAGGAAGACTCACGTCCGANGGTTGAAAATGTTTGAGACGGGGCTTGCGACAAAGAAAGGGCTTCCGGTTGCGCCGCTTGCGCAGCTTCAGGAAGACTCACGTCCGAAGCCCTGAGCTTTTCGACGAGTTGGTCTTGGCAGACGGCAAGAAAGAGGCCTGGGCACCCAGGGCCAACAAGATCACTGGCCAGTGGTTCGACCAGATCAAGTATTTGAGCGGTGTCTACAGGAACCTCCTGTTCCTGAAGTCAGAGGACGGCTCAGTAGTGTGTTGGTGAGTTTTGGTGTCCGGTCTGTGTGGAATCTGTAAAATAGGACTGACTCACACGGGTCATGGAGCATCATCTTATTTCCGCAACCCTACATCCTAACCTCGAAGCTATACTCGAAACACACCCACCCACCGTGCGTGCGAAACGCGTTTTTTTGACGAGAGCCACAGCAGCAATTGTCGGGAATGACCAACACCCGCACACTAAACTGTTTGGGGAATGCAGGACGACCAGGTGACACTTTTGAGCGGTTTGCTCCTTGTTCTTGACTCCTCCAGTCTGCTTTATGCGCTTTGCTCCTTCTTCTCAAATTCTCCAGTTTCTTTCGCTTGGTTTGCTAAGCATCTCGGCTCAGACAGTGCTGCCCGTAATTGAGCGCGGCATCGGGCTCGTTGTTGGGGTTTGTTTGCTGTCCAAGACTGCAGCAGTATTTCAGAGATGCACTACATAAGTATGTTTCTGATACGGGTCTTGAACTGCTTCTTGTTCATTGGCGAACTGACCTGCAGCTACCAATTGGTGCAAGACAGAGCCTTTTCACCACATACACGCTGGCTTGGGCACACATGTCTGCTTTCTGCATTTGGACCGAAGCTTGGACTTTGCTGTCTGGCCCTGAGAGAGTACAGCTTTATAAGACATTTTCTCTGCCTTATCCAGACTTTGCTGCCGATGACATGCTTGATGTGGTTTATGCGGCAAGCTGCTGTAGATCCTTGGAAACAATGGACTGAGACGATGCGAGCACTTATACGCCGGACTCAAGGTGCGTGCAGGATGCAACGATGTATGATGCTAGGCAACCAAATCTCCTCGGTGCTCCTGGCGTACCTTTTGCACTTGGTGCTGCACCTTGTTGTGATGGCATTTCTGCGCTTGCTGGACAGGGCTGTGAGCCAAGCAATCTCTACTCTGCTTTATCTTCTGCAGCCGTCGGCTTCTTTTGAAGAGGGTGTTGGGCCACTAGCTTGGTGTGTTTCGAAGGATCGGTTGTCCCTTGCGAACGGAAGGTGCAAGTGAGCCGACAGCTGATTCTGAGGAGCCCGCGGCTGCTGACCGGACAGGTGTTACTGTGAGCTTTGGCCCTATTCGTCCTACACGGGCGCCTCCTGTACCGTATAATTTGCGGCGTGCATGGCACTGTCGCACCTGCGGTGCGGCGGGAACGCCAACCTCAAATCCGGAAACCTTTCCGAAGGGGCCGCCGCCCCGGGCCAATCTTTATGAGATCCTCCATGCGCCGCCGGGCAGCTCGGACGAGGAACCACCTGCTGCCGATAGGATCTCTGAAGCGGGAGGAGGAGATTGCAGCGGCACCGTTTCGAGGAGAATCCCCGCACACTGGTGACTCCCCCGACCAAACGCTCCTGCCACCTACCACCATGGAGGAACGCCGGGCAGTCGATGAAGATGCCGCCGTTGCAGTAGCATGGCCAGAGGGCGAGGAAGAGATGGAATCCGAGTTCCCTCTGGAACAAGCCGAATGTGTTGAGGAAACTGGGCTCAGGGCTTCCTCGGCCTTTGCGACCACCACTCACCCAGGCACGGCGGATGCTGGCGACAGTGCGGATGATTCAAGCTCTGACGGCTTCAGCCCATTGTCTCCTGACAGCGGTTTGGGACATGAAGGCACTCAGGAAGCTTCAATGAGCTGCCCAAAGTATATTCTGCTCTTAGGTTTCTATTGCTGATCTTCGCGACTTGACCTCCGACCTGGAGACGATGGAGCCCACCTCAGGCCAGAAAGCCGTGGGGGAGGTGCAGGACATACTGGGGGCAGCGGCAGCAGCCATGGGTCCGACACAGGCGACTTTGTGCTTGCTTTCGAACCGGTGGACACCGAGACCCACCCAACGGCCACACACATGCTGGGCTTGATGTTTCGCATGGCCTTGGTATGGTGGACACCAGTCTTCGACTCACCCTCTTCCTGGGATTCATCAAGCAGTTCGTGATTTGGACGGACCCCAATAGCTTGCTGTGCTATCGGGCGATATCAAGCTTCTCAAGCTGCGAAGTCGCCCTGCTAGAATGGAACGCCAGCCCTTGGTCAAAGTCCTGGCCGAACAGTTCCCACGGCCAAACACGATGGACAGGCGGATGGGACGGGGCCGACAGGGGCGAATGCTGGGCTACTACAACCGTCGCAGCCCGGGCCGTGGGGACAAGAAGGAGACCGAGAAGGAGATCGCGCNCCCCCCCCCCCCCCCCCCCGGAAACTGAAGCCTCCGGATCAGGCTGCAGCGGAGGCGGAGCCGAGCTCCTGATTGGCTGCTCGAGGCCTTTCTTGCGATTGTGCGTGCGCAACCCTCACAACTTATGCGATGCCAATGCGACCTTCTTTGGGCTGGCATGGTTCTTGAGCGTGCCCATGGCCAGGACTCTGTATACGGACAGTTACAAAATCCATGCATGCAGCTGCGACAGGCGGGAAGGATATGTCTTGACAGTGTTCCTTTCTGGCGGCACTTCTTGCAACAATGGCAGGCCCGGCAGCAGGATGCCTCGGAGTTTTTATAATATCTGTGCTTGAGTATGCGATGCCAGTTGCTCACGAAGGGCAGTGGCAATCCAGATACAGGTCTGGTTTGGAGCTCGCGCCTTTGTTTCGGACTTAGGCACTACCAGGCAGCCGTTGCGTATGTCAATGCATCAGCATGGCTTGCAGGCGAGTATTAATGAATGGCATCGACAGCACAGCTCCAGATCTGATTGCCTTCATGCACTCCAGCAGGCACCGATTGCTATATTCTTTCAACTAGAGCGTTGGACTCAGAGATCACATGGTATTCATAAACTGATGAATGAATTTCCTTTCGGGGTTGGGGCTACAGTTGACCTGCCGTGTTTTGCACAATCTCAAGTCCTGACGGTTGCATGGTACAAGTATCGACTGCTCACAGTGGCTATCCATACTGGAGTCACACCGCGATCAGGTCATTACCGTGCAATTTTGGGAGGCCTGAGACAGCATCCAGAAGGCAGCAGCAAGTGGTTGTCAATGATCGTAGACTTAGTAGATGACGATCGTGATATTCGGATGTGCAGTCTCAACATCATGCAACATGCAGCATGCAATTGCTATGTTCTGGGACTCTGTCGTGAAAGCTGACTGCTGCCTTCTTGCTACTTGCCGCTCGTGGCGGGGCACTTCTCCCAAACGAGAATGTGCAAATTCACAGCTTTTCAAGCCAGGCAAAACGTCTGTTCTCCAAGACGGTCGCTTAGCGTCAACTTAGCGTCCCCGCAGGACAGCATGCTGCGCTGTGAATGAACGCTTGGTTTGCTCTTTGTTCACAAATCCTCCAGTCCCTTTCGAACGGTTTGCTCCTTGTTCTGAAATTCGCTAGGTCCCTGTCGAGTGCTTTGCTTCTTTGTCCCAAATGCACTTGTCTCTTTGAAGAGGCTTGCTGTCTGCTCCGAAATTTTGGTTGTCTCTTTCGTCTTTCGCTTGGTCTACTCCTTGTTCTCAAACTCTCTAGTCGTTTTCGAGCGGTGTGCTCCTTGTTCTGAAATTCTCTAGTCTCTTTCGAGCGGTCTGCTGATTGTTCTCAAATTCTTTATTCGTTTTCGAGCGGTTTGCTCCTTCTTCGCAAAATCTCCAGTCGTTTTCGAGCGGTTTGCTCCTTGCTCTAAAATTATCCAGCCCCTTTCGAGCGGTTTGCTCCCTTTCGAGTGGTTTGCTACCTGCTCTGAAATTCTCTAATCGCTTTCGAGCGGTTTGCTCCTTGTTTCGGTTTGCTACTTGTTCTCAAATTTTCGAGTCTGTTTCCAGCGGCTTGCTCCTGGTGTTGTCAAGATTTCTAGTTTGTTTCGAGCGGTTTGCCCCTTGTTCCCAACTTCTCTAGTCTCTTTCGAGCGGTTTGCTCTTAGTTCTCCAAGTTTGTAGTCTCTTTCGAGATGTTTGCTCCTTGTTATGAAATTCTGTCCTCTCTTTCGAGCGGTTTGCTCATTGTTCTTAATGCTTAAACTCACTAATCTCTTTCGAGCGGTTTGCTGTTTTGAGTATTCTTTTTCTAGCCGTTTGCTCCTTGTTCTCAAATTTTCTAGTGTCTTTCGAACGGCTCGCTCCTTGTTCTCAAAATTCTCTAGTCTCTTCCGAACGGGCTGCTCCGTGTTCTCCTCATTCCTTTCGAATGGTTTGCTTCTTCAAATTCTCTAGTCTTTTTCGAGCGGTTGTTTCTTGTTTCCCAAACGGTCCAATTTTTTCAAGCGGTTTGCTTTGTGTTCTTATTCTTTAGCCCCTTTCGAGCGGAATTCTCTGGTCTCTTCCGAGCGGTTTGCTCCTTGTTTTCAAAGTCTCTACCTTGTTCTCAAATGCTGTAGTCTCTTCCGCTTGATTCGCTCCTTGCTTTCAAACGCACCAGTCTCTTTCGAGTGTTTGCTCCTTGTGTTCTCAAGTCGTCTAGTTTTTTCGATCGGTTTGCTCCTTTTTCTCACAGTCTCTAGTCTCTTTCGCTTGGTTTGCGCTGTAGTTTGAATCGTCTAGTCTCGTTCGAGTGGTTTGCTCCTTGTTCTGAAATTCTCTAGTTCCTTTCGAGCGGTTTGCTCCTTGTTCTCAAATTGTCTAATCGTTTTCGAGCCGTTTGCTCCTTGTTCTGACATTCTCCAGGCTCTTTTGCGAGGTTTGCTCATTGTTCTTATATAATTCTTTAACTCTCTAGTCTCTTTCGAGCGGTTTTCTTGGAGTCCACGTATCTAGTCTCTTTCCAGCGGTTTGCTCTTTGTCTTCAAACTCTTTCGTCTATCTCGAGCGGTTCGCTCCTTGCTCTCAAATGCTTTAGTCTCTTTCGAGCGGTTTGCTCCTTGCTCTCAAGTCCCTAGTCTTTTGCTCGAGCGGGTTTTCTCAAATTCTCTGGCCTTTTTTCAGCAGTTTGCTCCTTGTTCACAAAATCTCTAATTTCTTTCGAGCGGCTTGATCCCGTTTTCGAGCGGTTTGCTCCTTGTCCTTAAATTCTGTAGTCTTTCTCGAGCGGTTTGCTCCTTGGTCTGAAATTCTCTAGTACTCTAGTCTCTTTCGAGCGGTTTGCTCTTGGTTCTCTCCTGGGCCTTTTCGACAGTTTGCTCGTGTTTCTGAATGTTTTTAGTCTCTTTGCACTTAATCCCTCTGTACTGGCTTGCTACTCTTTCTCAAAATCTTCCCTACATTAAGTCCTGTTGTCTTTTTTTCGAGAGGTTTGCTCTTGTTTCTCAAGCGTTCTAGTCCTTCTCCACTAACTTGCTACCGTTTCATTATTTTTCAATATCTTCCCTGCATGAGATTCTTTCGAGAGGTTTGAATGTGTTTCTCAAACGTTTTAGTCCTACTCCGCCGGCTTGCTACTTTTCTTCAAGATTCTCCTTTGCAGCAAATTCTCCACTCTGTTTCGAGAGGTATGCTCGTGTTTCTCACCCCATTTGCTTGCTAGTCTTTCTCAAAATCGTTTTTGCATCAAACTCTGTAGCTTTTTTCGAGAGAGTAGCTCGGACTTCGGAATTTTTCTGGCCATTCTCCACTGATGCTCTAGCAGATTTGTGCGTGTTTCTCAAGTTCTCCATTGGCTTGCTTCTCTTTCGCTCTGTCGAGAGATTTGCTGTTGGCGGTCTCTTTCATGTTGATACACCACCGAGGCCCCGAGCAGGTCCTGCGTGAAGCGCATTGGCCTCCCACGCACAATGCGAAATGTCGGCATTCGTTTTCAGCTTTCATGTAGAAAGAGCCTTCGCAGTAACATGTTCGGCGAACAAAGCCCTTTCAACAAGTTTTCCAAACCCACAGCGTTTCTGTCTTGTGGTATCTTGCCTTTTGTACCTTGAGAAACAGAAGATACCATCGGACGGAGCCCTCGGAGGATTTATTGGACGATTTGCGTGCAACTTTGGCGAGGATGGGCTCGTTCTTGCGGGTGAATGCATCGCTGTTTCCTCGCGAGGCGGGGCCTGGTTTTTGCGGGTTTTTGCGGGTTTGGATCTCATCATCTTTCGGGTTTTATGTTTTTACTATTTTTTTCTTGATTTCGGCGTGGATCAGGGGTTTAGAGTTGAGGCAGAGGGATGTGGTGTTTGGCGGTCACGGTGACATTGCTATCGCCTTGGGTTTGGTGCAGAACCCTGCAATCCTGGGCCCATCGGCTCAACAACAAAGTTACCTTCATATGAGCGTGTTTCCGACAGCTCAGAAACGTGTTTGCTGAACAACGTGTGAAACCCGCCCTCATGACAGATCGGAATGCACTGTATTAGCCTAAGCTCTGTAGCAACGTTGAACCCTGCATCCCGAGGTGACGGACGACTACGCCAACTCCCTCGCTGCGCGTGTTGCGCGGACGCCTCTGCTGCTCTTCCGGGAGTTGTGCGGGAGGTTAGGCTTCAGCTTTGGGGATGTCCAGAATCTGGGGGGCTCCGTGGGTTTTGGTCTTTGATCCCTTTGCTGTTGGTCAGACAGGGGTCTGCATAGCCTTCCTTGTCTTCCGAAAGCCTTGGCCTTGGCGAAGGGTTTTCGGCGGAGGTGCTTGGGATGACATTGCATTGATGTGACGATGCTCCGGCTTTTTCTTTCCTCGGCATATGCAAATCTACGTCTAACTTAGGTGCTGTTGATGTAGCTGGCCGCCGTGCTTCTTTTTGGGGCGGCGCGATCCATTGTACATTGCGGTAGAAGCGCCCTTTGGGTCTTCAGCATAACAGTCTTCTCGGTGTTTCGTGTCATCGCCACGATCCCTTGTAAGTTCCAATGCACTCAACGTCTTCGCATTCCTTCGCTCTTCGCTCCAGGCGCCCATGCGCTGTGTACGGCAGGTCGGCTTCCTCCGATCGGCACGATTCCTTCTAAATACCATTACACGTGGCTCTTCGCGTTCATATTTACAGCGCGCCGTGCTCGCTTTCGATTTCGGGCGGCGCGCGGTCCACTATTGACAAACCTCACTATGGGTGTCACGTGCCCGTCCGATCCATCTCATCGGCTCGATCCTTTGTAAATCCCAATACACACACCGCACGTACTTCTCGAGTTTGCACCCTCTCTGCGCAAGCGACGTGTCTGGGCAGTGCCGGCCTGCGAAATTTGGCTCGGTGTGCTGCCGTGACGATCTGGGGTTTGCGACGTCTCGCGCTAGAAAAGGGACTCGGTCACAGAAGCTGGGCATTGGAGGAATTCCAGCAGATAGGCGCGTGCTGCTCCGGACGACCCTCTCGAAGGATGCGGTAAGCCGAATCTTCGATCGGGGTGGGAACGGCCGCCCTCTGTGCATGTCGTGCCACACGATTTCCCTCCACTTTGCCGTGATCCGTTGAATCCTCCACCACAGCCTGCCTGCCGCCTGCTGGGCACGAAACGTCAACAATCTCGGTGGATGCGGCGTCTCGTTCTGCTCCGGCAAGCGCGATCGCTTGTAAATTCCAATACATGGCTCGTGCGCTGGTCTTGAATCCGCCAGTGCCTGGGAGGAAAGCACTTTGGGCTTGTTCCGGAACGCCAGTGTTTGGGGGCAAGCATTTGGCAGTGTTCCTGAATTCGCCAGTATCTGCTGGAAAGCATTTTGCAGTACTTTGAGCAAGTGTGGCCGTGCTCCTGAATGGGCAAGGGAACTGGTTTGGGGCTTGCTTCTGAATGCGCCAGCAGTTGCGGGGAAGCAGCCATGCCGTACTCCTGAATCCGACAGTGTTTGGGGGAAAGCACGCTGGGCGTAAAGCAATTTGGCCGTGTCCGGGCCTTCAAATTCGTTTTTCTAGTACAAAGGTCGCGCGGAGCTCTGGGGCCTTCAAATGCGTCTTCTCGAGAAAATACTTGAAGATATGCTGAATGCTTCCCGAAGGCTCTTGCAGATCAGAGGCCTGCAAACAGGCGATTTCGAGCGACATTCAGGTTGGTGGTTGAGTGATAGAATATGATCGCCAGATGAATGTTCCTGAACGGATGATTAAGGATGAAAAGATGCATGGACGGATGGATGTGTGATATTCTTATGGGGATACTTACTCAGATCTTCATTGAAACTGTGTGGATGTGCGGATGGATGTTACAATTACCGTCGGTACTCGTTCCTGTTGGAATGAATACATGCATGCATACATTCATGATGCGCAATTTCTGTCATCACACCTTGGCTAAAACGCTGTCGGGACACCCGGGCTCTAGTTCCAGAGCCTTTAGAGCAAAGGATCATTTCGAAAGGCCATGCCGAACCACGATTGCCGTAGGTGTCGGCCTTCTTTGCGGTTTGTGTGGTTTTGTGGCACGCATCCCCCCGAGAAGCTAGATTTTGCTGAAGAGAGAAGGTATCAGATTTCTGGGTGGAGGCCCATGCTGTGCAGCACCAGGCGGCTCGTCGGAACTGGGCTCATGTCTTGCTCGTAGGGTGATGTGACGCTCTCAGACCGCTTAGAAGGCTTAGCGTTGAGATTCTGGGTGTGCTGAGGGGAAGTGACGGCCTCAGCTTCTTGCGTTGCCAGGCGCTTCATCTACTCCAAGACGCGTGATGTTTGCGAAGAGTTGGATTCCTTTGGGGTTCACTACAGTGCCTGCCTGGGAGAGCATGACGAATGCGTGGACCCCAGGAAGGACCCAAACTCTTCCGCACCATCGAATCTGGTGGTCATCGGAGGATTTCGGACTTGTGGCACGCAGCGAATCTACGACATGCTGAAATCTCATCCGAACATTGTCACCATTTCATTTCAGGTTGGTGCGCTGCCCAATCTGCACATGGAGTTCGAGGAGTCAATCTTCGCTCTGGCGAAAGCCCTCCAAGTGCCGACGGGCCGTCCCTTGATGCAGGTTTGCGACGAATTCCAATTCAAAGTGCCGACCTTCACAGAGTGCGATCGTCTCGTGAAGAAGATAAAAGGCTGGTACAACACGTCCATGCCAGCGACGCTGGTCGTCACCGACCCCTCTTTCTTTGACCAGCGAGTGGCTTGTTTGGAACAGAATGTATCCGAAGCTAGCAGCAGTTGCAAGCTTTTCATGATTGAGCCCGAAGCCACTCGAAAACGAAGCCCAAAACGACATCCCTGACAGATGCTTGCATCACGCTGGCCGGGCAAAGTCAAGATGCTCCTAATGGTGCGCGAGCCTGCAGACTTCTTATGGGCAGCTTACAACATCTGGACGCTGGCCTCTGCGGTGTTGTGATGTTTTGTGCTTTTTTTGGAGGAGTCTGGGTTTCTAATTTCCAGTCAGGAGACAGTTGTGTGCTTTGCAACCAAGGAAGCTGCCAGGCGAGCCGAAAGGTGGGAGCCAGGATGGCAGCGCGGATGCGCGCCTTGGACGCGCCGAAGTCCTAAACTGTAAACTTCCAAACCCGAAATCCTAAGCCCTAAGCCTCAAGCCTTCAACCTTAAATTACTGAGAAGCCACCCCCCAGCTCAGTGTCTAAAGATCGAGAACTTTAAACCTTAAACCCGGGAGCCTCGTGAGAAAGGGTGGTTGAAGCTCTCGCGAAAGGCAGCCTGAAGTATAAGCTCTCGTGAGAGGCGGCCTGAAACGCTTAGAAACCAGGGAGAAGCGGCCTCAATCAATGAAGCGGCCTTGAACCCTCGTGAGAAATCGTGGCTTTCAACCCTCGCAACAATCCAGGGGGGGCCCAAAAGGTCGCAAAATACCCAAGAGGCGGTTTTCCACAGAGCGGCGAGAAAAGCCGTCAGGCCCTTCGACCAAGGCGTCCTGCGGTGCGATTTACGAAAGGTGTTGATGCATTCGATCTTGTCGCTCCTTGAAAAGAATCGGCTCTGGCTTGGCTTCTGATTTAGCGGCTCTGGCTGATGTTTGGGCGATGCCTTTTACTCCAAAAGCTGAAGCCTCAACGATAGACTCCAAACCCCGGGACTCCTGGACTTCACCTTGGGGAGCTTTGAGTCAAATCGGGGAGCCAAGAACTGGGGTCGATCTCACTTGTCACTTCTGCTCGCTGCTTTTCAGCGTTTCTGCGAGCCTACCAGGTGGAACACCGCCAAGCCAGAAATTGGATGTCTTTCCAACTAAACTCCGTGTGGAAAGACGTTTTGGTTTTGGCAACACCAACTGTTCCGGGATTTCCCCCCAAAGAGGCTTTTCCCCAAAGACAAAAGACATTTCCGTGCATGTCACGGAGCACCGGTTGGGGTTTGTGGTAGAATTAAAGTTCCCTTTGTAATGTTAGCGTAGGCGAAGGACAGGCCAAACGGGAGCATGGTTGGGGTTTCGGGTTTACGGTTGAGGTTTAGGATTTAGGGTTTAGGGTTTAGGGTTTAGAGTGTATGGCGTTCATGACAGTGACAGCACTCCAGGAGCCTAGCACGCTATTGGAATTTTTCGTAAGTTGAAACTTTCAGATTCGAGGCGTCGGGTTTAAGGCCTAGGCTTTTGGTTCTGTAGCTTCAGGAAAACTCATGTCCGCAGCCCTGAGCTGTTCGACGAGTTGGTCTTGGCGGACGGCAAGAAAGATGCCTGGGCACCCCGGGCCAACAAGATCACTGGCCAATGGTTCGACCAGATCAAAACCGTGAAGGATGTCTCCGCGAACCTCCTTTTCTTGAAGTTCGAGGACGGTTCAACAGCATACTCGGTTTCGGGGTAAGCTGCGCCGAAGGCCTACATGCCCCGCTCAAGCCCTGGTTCAAGCTTTGATCGTTAAGCCAACGAATCACCGTGGATCCCTGCACCTTCAAGAGCCTTCAGAAGGTGCCGGGATGTAGGAAGGGTTCCCAAATGCCATAAGCATCTGGGGTTGAAGGACGTTTAACACAGACCCTGGCCCCCCACAGGACCTTGCCACTTTGACCGCAACGGCGAGAATGGGCTCGTTCTTGGGGGTGAACGCATCGCTGTTTGCTTACGAGGCGGCAGAGTTTTCGTGGGTTTGAGGGCTCGGGGGCTCTTCAGTTAGTTGGGGTTTTCTCTTTCTGTTTTCGGTTTGTGTGGAGAGGGGTTTTCGGGTTGAGGCCGAGGCTTAGGTGGCGTTCGGTTTCAATCGCTTTGGGTTTGCGGAGAGTTGAGGCCTTTTCTAAGAGCTGCTACATGAAGCTCTCAGTGTTGCGGGTTCCCAGAGACTCCAATAGCCCTTAATTTCGGAATATACCCTTAAACCATATTAACTATATTTAAAGGTCTTTGGGTTTGAGAAGCTTAGAGGGTGCAGGCTTCCTCGTTCCAGAGCTTTTTGCCGCTTCGGCAGAATTCTGGGTGGCGTTCCTTGCAAGGTGCGAGCTCGCAAGCAGAGTGTAATAATATAGGGGCCTAAATAATTACCTATACTCCCATTTTGGGGGTTCCTTAGTATATATATATATGTATATATATATATGTATATATGTATATATATATATGTATATATATATATATAAATATAAATACATAAATATATATACATATATATATATATANGGGGGTGTGTCTTCTAATATAGGCGCTTTTATATTTTGTGGGGTGTTGGGGCCCATTAAACTGTATATATATATGTATATATATATATATATATATATATATATATATATATATATATATATGTATATATATTTATGTATTTATATTTATATATATATATATACATATATATATATACATATATACATATATATATATACATATATATATATATATATACATATATATATACAGTTTAATGGGCCCCAAAACCCCAAAAAATATTAACGCCCCTATATTAGAAGACAGACCCTCCCCAATATAATGTTCGTCACGGCATCGCCAAGAAAAGGCGTGACACTCGGAGAGGCCCCAAAAGGCTGTTGTCACAGCCTTCGGCAAACTGGTTGCTGAAGAACATGTCAACCACATCATGAGATAGAAATTGAGACCGTGACTCCCTATGTAACTTCTCGGAGCCTCGAGCCTTGAGGTGACGGACGTCAGCAATTCCCTCGCCGCGCGTGTCGCACAGATGCCTCTGCTGCTCTTCGGGAAGTTTAGTCTACATATCCTGTCGCAGAGCGCGTCTTTCTGTCTTTCTGTCGCCTACCCAGTGCGGTAGGGCTTTGCAACCTATGGCAGAGGAGACCGGATGCAGGATTCCTTTTCTGGGCTTGGGTTTTTTTTGCTAAACCTCCCATCCGTATCCCCCAGACTTCAAACAGCGGCTAACATTGGAAGTCAAGGGATTTTCTCACGCCGCAAGGGCGTCCCACCGGATGCGCGCCTGCTTTGGGACTTGGCTCCCGCTCTGGCGCGGTGCATGATTGAAAAAGCTAAGGTTTACACAGTCCCGCTCGGTTCATTGTAAGATTGTAAGTCCAATCCTTGACCACATGTTTGGCTTCGGGCAAGAATTTATGGTCATTGTCGCTAGATCCCACGGTGTGCACGAGGTTCTCGTGGTGCGTCAGCCGTATGATTCTTCACTGTTTAGGGATTGCACAATTCCTTGACAAAGAGAGACGAAGAGAGTCGAATAGAGAAGGCATCAGATTTCCGGGTGGAGGCCTATGCTATGCAGCACGAGGCGGCTCGCTGGAAACGGGGTTCCAAACATACTTGTGGCAGGGTCGTGGAATCAAGGTGTATCACTCAACAGGTGAGACAAAAATCGGTGGCATTCAGGATCGGCTCTCGTTTGCTTTTTAACATGGGTTCATCCCACCTTTGGAGCCCTTTGAATTTCAGCATTCAGCAAGTGTGGTGGGTTGGCCCATGCCGCTTTACGCAGCCAGGCGCTTCATCTACTCCAAGACACGTGATGTCTGCGAAGAGTTGGATTCCTTTGGGGTTCACTACAGCTCCTGCCTGGGAGAGCATGACGACTGCGTGGACCCTGCGCCTGGATCATCCGCGATGCCTATTCCGAACAGCTTTCCGTACTTGCCATCCTTGCCGTTGAAGGCCCGTATTTGATTTCAACTAAACATGCTGGAGCCCCGTAACTGCTATGCAACAGCCTGAACGCTCCAAACCCTTAGCTGCAAGTTGAAACGGGTCATCTCCGGACAAAAAGTGATAAAAGCCTTGCTCGCGAGCGTCCCAGGAATCTGCACCATCGAACCTGGTTGTTGTCGGCGGATTTCGGACATGTGGCACAAAGCGAATCTACGACATGCTGGAATCTCATCCGAACGTTGCCACTCTTTCAATTCAAGTTGGTGCGCTGCCCAATCTGCAACTGGAGTTTGAGGAGTCAGTCTTCGCGCTGGCAAAAGCGCTGCAAGTCCCTACGGGCCGTCCCCTGATACAGACTTGTGACCAGTACAAGCCACATCAGCCGCAGACCTTCAAAGAATGTGACCGTCTTGTGAACAAGATCAGGGGCTCCTACAATACGTCCATGCCAGCGACACTGGTCGTCACAGACCCCTCCTTCTTTGACAAGGGAGTGGCTTGTTCTCAAACAGAAACTATCAAGTAGTTGCAAGCTTTTCATGACTGAACCCGAAAGCATTCGAAGTTCAGCACGACGTCCCTGACAGATGCTTGCATCGCGCTGGCCGGGTAAAGTCAAGCTGCTCTTGGTGGTGCGCGAGCCAGCAGACTTCTTATGGGCAGCTTACAACATCTGGACGCTGGCCTCTGGAGTACTGTGTTGTTTGGTCCTTTCTTGTACCAGCCCGGGTTTCTAACAGTAGCCAGGCCTTCAGCATCCAAAAAACTCTCGAAACCCACGCCCTGCAACCCAGGGTGCTGCCGGGGGAGCCGAAAGGACAAGATGGCAAGACTGGGACGAACCTTGGACACACAATGTAGTGGCCTTAATAGTTAGAATAGGGGTTCCTTATAACAACTGTAGTATAGTATATCCCCAAACCCTATTCTAATTACTAAGGCCCCTGTATCACATGTAAAGCACTGGCCCATTCCATGGCTTTGAGCTTAGCGTGAGTTTTGGACGCATGCGCTTGAGGGATCCGGGGCAGGCAAAAGCTCGTTGAGTGTTATGCTAGCCTACCCCACAGAGGGTTCTAGAAATACTTGTGTTGAACTTCTGGAACTCGGTGCCACAATCTCCTAGCCATCTCACACCGAAGCGCGTTTCTGCGGGCTCAAAGGCTTGTATGACAACTTGTATGTATACACACAAATTTGATATATATATATATAGTATAACTATATATATATATAATACAACTATATATATATAATGTAATATAAGAAAACATAATGAACAAAATACTATAATATAGTATATTACATATAATACATGAAATTTTACGTATGCATGTATGTATGTATGTATGTATGTATGTACAAAGCCTTTGGGGTTTAGCTGCATTGAGAGCTCCGTCTACGGGCTTAAGACTTGTGGCTTCTGGAATCCGCCCCTTCAGGAAGATTCATGTTCGCAGCCCTGAGCTTTTCGACGAGTTGGTCTTGGCGGACGGCAAGAGAGAGGCCTGGGCACCCAGGGCCAACAAGATCACTGGCCAGTGGTTCGACCAGATCAAGAATCTGAAGGATGTCTCCGCGAACCTCCTGTTCTTGAAGTCAGAGGACGGTCCAAGAGTGCGGTGTCCTCGAATGCCAAGCCCTTTAAAGCCGAGTTGGTGTCCCAACACTCAAAGCCAAGAACCAAACCTGAACCCCACCCTTGCATACGAGCCTCCCAAAATTATTCTTTATGGATTTTTCGGTATGGTTGACATACGAACCTTGTAATGCTGCGAAGTTTACGGAGGCACAGGCGAAACCTGCAGACAACGCTGAGTGCTATCGAAGGACCTTGCGAAGACTTTGAGTGCAACCTTGGCGAAGATGGGCTCTTTCTTCGGAGTGGACTCCACGCTATTTCCTTACGAGGCTGTTGGGAGTTCATGCTCTTGGACCTATGGTTTTTCTATTTCTGGTTTTTGAGTTTTTTTTTGGTTTGGGCTCGGGTCTACGAGTGTCAGAGTTGAGGCCGAGGCCCGTGGATTTTTGTTTGGGGTTTCTTTGCATCCCGGATGGTGAGGTTTAAGGATGTTGGTTCGTGGTTTGGGGTGGTTGGGTTCGGGTACTCCACGAAGAGCTTTATGTGCAGGCCGGCTACAGCTTTAACTTTCGGGTTGCAGGTTTGGTACTGTTCGCCTGGTGTGTTCGACAGCTTCTTCTCGCCTTGGGGCGGTCCCTGCAAGGTGCGCAGGAGTTCACAAGCAACATAGACATGGACTTTCCTTGAACATACTCGGCAGAGCATGAGCCGAGACCCTAACCCTGCAAAAGTCCTGCAGCTCGGAAAATAGGAGCAACAGGCACGTCCCTGTCACAGCCCTGAACTCTGACGCGGCCCCCTTGCTCTTCCCCTTGAGGTGACGGAGGGCTACATCCACTCACTCGCGGCGCGCGTCGCGCGGACGCCCCTGCTGCTCTTCGGGAAGTCGGGCCGGGGAGGGCTAAGGCTGAGGTTGGCTTTCGGGTCGAGGGATGTCGAGGGTTTAGGGTTTAGGGTTAAGAGGGGTTGGGTGCAGAATCCAGGCGCTCACGGGTGTTGGGGGGTTTTTCCCGTTTTTCGATGGTCTGCATCTTTTTGCTCCTCTGCTGTAGTTCGTATGCTTTGGATGTCATGGATGCCGCACGTTGGTATTCTTCCTGTCCGGGGCCCCCGACCGGCTCCCCTGTCCTGCGCAGCCACTGGCCAGGGAGACCCGACGTTTCGGCTAGGCTTTCTCGGCTCTTGTTTCGAAGCATCCCCCGAGAAGCTGTAGGAGTCGAAAAGACAAGGTATCAGATTTCCGGGTACAGGCCCATGCTGTGCAGGACAAGGCTGGGAGAGCAGGGTTCATGTCGTAGCAATTGCGCGAAGATGTTGGATCGCCTCAGGATGTGCAGACGGCTTCTCGCATTGCCAGGCGCTTCATCTACTCCAAGACGCGCGATGTTTGCGAAGAGTTGGACTCCTTCGGGGTTCACTACAGCACCTGCCTGGGAGAGATTGACGAATGCGTGGACCCCGCAAAGGAGGCAAACTCTTCCGCACCATCGAATCTGGTGGTCATCGGAGGATTTCGGACTTGTGGCACGCAGCGAATCTACGACATGCTGAAATCTCATCCGAACATTCTCACTATCTCAATTCAAGTTGGTGCGCTGCCCAATCTGCAACTGGAGTTTGAGGAGTCAGTTTTCGCTCTGGCAAAAGCGCTGCAAGTGCCTACTGGCCGTCCTTTGATACAGGTTTGTGACGAGTTTCAATTCAAAGTGCCGACGTTCATAGAATGTGAGCGTCTCGTGAACAAGATCAGGGGCTCCTACAATACGTCCATGCCAGCGACACTGGTCGTCACAGACCCGTCCTTCTTTGACAAGGGAGTGGCATGTTCTCAAACAGAAACTATCCAATAGTTGCATGCTTTTCATGACTGAACCCGAAAGCATTCGGACCTCAACACGACGTCCCTGACAGATGCTCGTATCTCGCTGGCGGGGCAAAGTCAAGTTGCTTCTCGTGGTGCGCGAGCCAGCAGACTTCTTATGGGCAGCTTACAACNAGCATTCGGACCTCAACACGACGTCCCTGACAGATGCTCGTATCTCGCTGGCGGGGCAAAGTCAAGTTGCTTCTCGTGGTGCGCGAGCCAGCAGACTTCTTATGGGCAGCTTACAACACTTGGACGCTGGCCTCTGGAGTACTGTGTTGTTTGGTCCTGTCTTTTGCGAGCTGGGCTTGCAACGAGAGCTACTAGTAGAGGACAGTTCCTGACTTTGCAACCAAGGGTGCTGCCCGGAGAGCCGAAAGGAGGCCAAGATGGCAACACGAACATGAACCTTGGACGTCACGCTAGGAGCCCAAATTGCCCCTCTGCATACCCCAAACCGTGCCATGCGCCGCCGCGGTTTCGATGGGTTCAGGGCTCGCGGGGTACGGAACTTATGGGCATCATAGGCGTGCTTCAAATGTTGCGTGGAGGCCTTCACAGGTTTTTGGGGTTCGAGGCGCCGGGTTGAGAACGCTTTAGGATTTGAGGTTTAAGGCTTTTTGCTTCTCGTACCGGCACTCCAGGAAAACTCATGTCCGCAGCCCTGAGCTGTTCGACGTGTTGGTATTTGCGGACGGCAAGAAAGATGCCTGGGCACCCCGGGCCAACAAGATCACTGGCCAATGGTTCGACCAGATCAAAACTGTGAAGGATGTCTCCGCGAACCTCCTGTTCCTGAAGTTCGAGGACGGCCCCAGACGGTTAGGGTTTAGGGTTAGGGTTTAGGGTTTGGGGGGACTGTGTTCAGGCTTCGGCCGTCCTGTGCCCTATGAGGCCAAGCCCTCCAAAGGCTAGCTGTCCCAAAAACAGCTCCAGCCCGAGTTGCAGCCCCCAACTCTTAAAGCAGCGAATCACACCCGAACTGCAAGACCCTTAAAGTGAGTGATCCTTACAGACTTAGACTATTGACGTTGTGACGGTTCGGAGTTTAGACAACAGCCTTGCCTTGAAGGATCTTGTGGGCAATTTGTCGGGAACCTTGCCAAAGATGGGCTCTTTCTTCGGAGTGAACGTATCGCTATTTCCTCACGAGGCGGGAGAGTTGCTATGGCATATTGACATATTGTACTACTTTATTTTGCAATGCATTGTCATGTATTGGCTTGTTGCATCTTGTAAGATCCTGTCTTATCTTATCCTCCATTCCGTGTTCTGTTCTGTTTAATCATATGCTGCTCTGTTTAGTCATATTCTACTATATTATTTTCTGTTCTATTCTGTTCTACATGACATGATATGATATGGCATTGTATGACATGGTAAGATGTGACATGACGTGATATGGTATCAAGTACGTTCTAGAAAACTGTAGTATACATTAGTGTATATCTGTGTATATAGTTACAGTATGTTGTGTCATCTTATAGCATGTAGTATGTTAGCAGCATTTAGTACTTTATAGTATCTTTTCACAGCACCCTACTGCTTCGTATAGTACATTAGTGCATTCTTTAGCATATCATAGCATTTTATAGTTTTCTATGGTTGTTCTAGTATACCAGAGTGAGTCATAGAATGCTACAATACTATAGTCGAAGACAGTATATTCTAGTACATTACAGTATACTGAGGTATTTTACAGTATATCACAGTTTTCTATTGTCTGGTAGTGTATTGTAGTCCGCGTCGTAGATTATAACTTGTCATAGTGTAAGGTAGTATGTTATCTCAGGTTATCGCACATTACAGTATGCTTTGGTATACTGTAGTATATCAGCGGGCATCATGGCAAATCGTAGTTTACAGTAGCAGATTTTCGCAGAATGTTATTGTGCCATCGTATTACGGTGTATGCTAGTATATTATAGTATCTCTTTTCTTGTCCGATCTTTTATTGTCCTGTATGATATGTCGATTAAAGGTGCTACATTTTCGAGCAGTACAACAGCATTCTGTATTACTGTATTATGCCATTGTCTACTCTATAACTGTATTGTTTCTGAAGTTTTTATACAGTGTTGTGTTTCAGTTTGTTATAGCATATATCATGATTTGTATTATTCTACATCACACATTACATCATAGTATATACATCATACAGTACTACGTTTTAGATGTTACTGAAATTCTATAACTTTTTGAACCCGCTATCTCTATGTTATGTAACACTGTACTATATCTCATTTCTGTACTGTACTATATCATATCATACTATGTCATGTTCTATTTTTTAGTTATCTCTTACTGTTTTCTATTATGCTCCACTTGGTCATATGGTGTTCGGTTCTATCCTATTTGATTATATATTATGTTTGAATATTGGTTAGACCAGGTTTGATTATGCTGTACTGGCTTATACCACAGTCTGCTATGTTGTACTGTATCATGTTGTGTCAACCTTCATTGTGCTGTACTATGCTCTTTTGATTGTGCTACAAGGTATTGTTTTTGAAGCTTTTTTATGCTGGGTTTGTTTTACTCTACAAAGAGCTTCATGTGAAACTCTCAGTTGGCAGGTTTCAGGTTCAGGGTTGCGCACTTCCTTCAGTGTGGGCATACGGTCACGGAAATCTCGTAGAGCATAGAACCCCTCCCTTGAGAATGTTGGTCCTAGCATGCGGCAACATGGACATACAGGCACAGGGAACCTACTGACAGCCGAGAGATCCTAGAACAGTCGCGCAGCCGTTTGGGAAGTTGGTGTATGAACGCGTCAGAAAAGTGATTGGTGAAGAACACGTCCTCCGTGTCAGAGGCTTCAATGTCTTGTACGAGTTCTGTATAATGCCACCGAGGTGACGGACGGTTACATCAACTCAATCGCTTCGCGCGTCGCGCGGACGCCTCTGCCGCTCTTCGGGAAGTTCTGCGGGAGGGTTAAGATCTTGGCCTTGCGAAGCGGCCGCGAATATGGGGGCCTAAATAGCTACCAATACTGTTGTGGGGGTTCCCTGTTGTATTTATGGTCTAGTATACCCAAAACCCTATTCGAAATATTCAGGCCCCTACACTAAATCCTTATAGCAGCCCCCTTATAGTATCCCTTAAAGTTACGACCCGTTTTTCGGTCCCCAAAACAGTACCGCAGACTTGTAAAAAGGACCCTAAACGGGACCCTTATCTCGAGATCTGATGTAGGAACGTGATTAAGAAACCCTGGGCCTTTATTAGGGTCCCTTATATGAATCCTACTATTCTGGGGTTATAGGCCCCGGATTTCTTAATCAGGTTCCTACATCACCCAAATCAAAGTATCAAGCCTCAAGTGTCCGCCTCTTCCTCGCGCTTCTCGTCAGCCCATGCCCACCTCAGCGTCAGAGATTCAAAAGGAACCCTTTAAAGGAACCCTATTAAAAATATTCAGGCCCCTCTATTACCGAGATAAAGAGCAGGACCGGCCGAGGAGTTCACCAGGGGATTTGTCTTGGAAAGCGAGGGTTTAGGGTTTAGGATTTAGGGTTTAGGGTTTGTGGAAAAGGAACGAGAAAATGTCGATTTTTTCTGTTAGATGTTACAAGAGTCAAAGGGATGGAATAACCAACTGGCGGTCAAGCAAAGGGGTGATAGTTTTCATGCTCCCTCATGTGATCTTGTATTTGGACGGGCTTGGATGTCATGGATTGTGGATGTGACCAGGCGGCATAGCGGTTTGTCGACAAGTTGTTGCTCGTTCAGGCTCAGGGGTCTGCATAGCCTGTCGCACCCCGCATGTGCTTCGGACGACCTTCTTTTCTAGATAATTGCAGGAACTCCAACTCCTTGCAGCCTACGGGCCAGTCAAAGCAGTCACCAGATGTTCGGGCTTTGTTTGCTGCAGAGTGTTTTTCGGTTTGTGCATCCCTATGAAGCGAAGTCTTGTTGACGAAGAGAGGTCTCAGATTTCCGGGTACAGACCCATGCTGTGCAGGACCAGGCTGGGGAGCAGGCTTCATGTAGTTTAGTATAGTATTTTTGCAGGGTGATGGTAGGTAGCTTGGTTCGCGATGTGCAGACCGGCGTCATTCATTGCCAGGCGCTTCATCTACTCCAAGACACGCGATGTTTGCGAAGAGTTGGATTCCTTTGGGGTTCACTACAGTGCCTGCCTGGGAGAGCATGACGAATGCGTGGACCCCAGAAAGGACACAAACACCTCCGCACCATCGAACCTGGTGGTCATCGGAGGATTTCGGACTTGTGGCACGCAAAAAATCTACAACATTCTGAAATCTCATCCGAACATTGTCACCATTTCAATTCAAGTTGGTGCGCTGCCCAATCTGCAACTGGAGTTTGAGGAGTCAGTTTTCGCTCTGGCAAAAGCGCTGCAAGTGCCTACTGGCCGTCCCTTGATGCAGGTTTGCGACGAGCTTCAGTTCAAAGTGCCGACGTTCATAGAATGTGAGCGTCTCGTGAACAGGATCAGGGGCTCCTACGACATGTTCATGCCAGCGACATTGGTGGTCACGGACCCCTCCTTCTTTGACAAGGGAGTGGCATGTTCTCAAACAGAAACTATCCAGTAGTTGCATGCTTTTCATGACTGAACCCAAAAGCATTCGGACCTCAACACGACGTCCCTGACAGATGCTCGTATCTCGCTGGCGGGGCAAAGTCAAGTTGCTTCTCGTGGTGCGCGAGCCAGCAGACTTCTTATGGGCAGCTTACAACNAGCATTCGGACCTCAACACGACGTCCCTGACAGATGCTCGTATCTCGCTGGCGGGGCAAAGTCAAGTTGCTTCTCGTGGTGCGCGAGCCAGCAGACTTCTTATGGGCAGCTTACAACACATGGACGCCACAAATGGCAGACGGTAGCGGTTTGCAAGGGCTCGGGCGTCTTGGAATTGAGAGGTAGTGCGGGCTTTGGGATTCGGACTCACCTTCAGGGTCAGAGCCGTAAGTTGAAGCTCAAGGGCTCGAGTCTTTGGCGACCGTTCAGGAAGAACCACAGCCCTGAGCGTTTCGACAAGTTGGTGCTGGACGGCAAGAAAGAGCCCACCAAGATCATCGGGAAGTGGTTCGACCCGATCAAAAATCTGAAGGATGTCTCCGCGAACCTCATTGTCTTGAAGTTCGAGGACGGCTCGTGGTTGGGTGGGTCATCTTGGTGCATAGGGGCACACAAGGCTTGTCTGCCACACAGAGACTCCTACTTCCGTAAACCCTACTAAACTTAAATTCCTAGACCCGAAGCTCTAAACCCTAGACCCTCGGTTTCGGGTTCAGAGAACTTAAACCTTGAAAGAACCAGTATCACGCTGTTTTTCTGCGTCAGACGTGTGGGTTTCGATTCTTGAGGTCCGGTCCTAGGCTCTAGGCAGTAGGGTGGATGGTTGGGTTCAGGGTCGTCAGGGCTTGGGATCTAGGATTCAGGGTTGTGGGGTTAAGGATGAGGGTTTAGGATTCCGTTTCGTTTTTGAAACGTTCACCAGAAGGCTTCAACTGCAATTGCACAGCCAAAGGGCTCAATCTTATCCCTGAGATGGTGTTGTCGTTGTTGCGGACCCTATTTTCCGTTCGTCCTAAGCCCTAAGCTCTGAACCGTTAAGTTCCTTCCGAAGCACCCCAGAAGCCAACACTCTTGTGGAGGGCTTCTCAGACAAGTCGACCACGAACATAAAGAAGATGGGCGCGTTCTTCGGAGTGGACCCGTCGCTGTTTCATGACGAGGCGGCAGGGTTTTCCTGGGGGTGAGGGTTTTGCATTTTTGGGCATCGGGGTTTGAGGTTGTGTGGTTCAGGCTTGAGGGTTTCGGGGGTTCAGGGTTGAGGAATGTTGAGGATTTAATGATTTAGTATAGGTTCCCTATACTATTTTGGGGGTTCCCCATAATAGTTAGAATATACCATACCCCAAAGCCCTATTCTAATTATTCAGGCCCCTATATTATAGGGTGGAGATCGGGTTTGGTTATATGGGCGTTGGAAGGGCTTTTTGAAAGGTGGCTTCGGGGTGGTTACAGGGTTTTTTTGTCAGAGATTTTTAGGGGGCGTTCGCGGCGTTGTGTCTTCGGTTTATTTTTTCCCAGAAGAGGTTTATAAGGCATTACATGGGCTTTTTGCTCGTCAATCAAAGGTCTTGGGCTTAATGAGGGTCCTGGTATGGGTTGTGTGGGCTGTGGGGTTGTAGTGGTGGGCTGAGGCCGCTTGGGGTTTGGGGGGGGGGGGGGGGGGGGTGTGCGGGGACACCCCCCAGAACCAACACCCACACCCCCACCCCCACACACAACATAAACCTTAACCCACAAACTATCTCCCCCCAACCCANGTATGGTGTTTTTTTCGTCGATGAAAGAGGTTTGGGTTGATGTGGGGTGGTGGTTTGGTGGTGGGGGGGTGGGGGGTTTTGGGGGGGGGGGGGGGGCGGTTGGGGTTGGGGGGGGGGGGGGTGGAAGTTGCGCAGATACACCCCAGAACCCGAAACCCTAGACCCGAACCCCACCTTAAACCTAAACCTTAAACCCTGAACCTTGAACCCCCAAACCCTACACCTTAAACCCTCAGTCTTGAGCCCAAAACGTCCTTGGAAATTGGTATCCTTTCAAGTTGGTTGTTGGGTAAGAGCTTGACATGAAAGTTCTTCCAGGTTGCGGCTCGCGTTCGTTTTGGGCATCGGAAGGATTACCAATAGGGTACACAGGAGGTCACACGTCGTGCCACATGGACCCTCTCTAGAACAGGGCATGAAGCCCAGAGCGGACCCGCATGTGCCATTCTACCGACAGAACCTACAACGGTCGCTTCGGTACTGGTGAAACTCATAGCTGAATGGCATATCAAAAAGGCTTTCCATGTCATGGAATCCTATCCCTTTGTACAGCCTCCCTGTTATGGCCGGTGGGCTGTGCTCGCTCTGTAGCGCGTCTTCACGGCTTATGGCAATGGCTTTAATTTCGGGCAAGAATCGTCGAACCTCCCTCCGTTGAGCGTGTGAGTGAGTGAGCCTCCCTAACCCGGAGCCCTTTGCTCTGCATGAGGTGGCGGATGGCTACACCAGCTCGCTCGCTGCTGGAGTTCCGCAAACACCTATGCTGCTCTTCCAGCTTCTGCGGGAGGGTTAGGGCTTCACTGGTAAGTTTTCAGAGTTTAGGGTCTAGGTTTCCGGGCTACGGGTTGCGGGTTGAGGGTTAAGTCTTGGCTGTGGTCAGCGGTTTGGGTTGCGGGTTTTGACCTTTCCAGTTTCCTGTCGTAGTTGATTTGATAGGTTTGTTAATCATGGGTTCTTGATTTTACCTGCCTTCCTCGTCGAAGGGTCGTTGTGGGTTGAGCGCTGTGCAGCATGGCCTTCTCTTGTCCTCTAGACCAGCGTTGTAGCGCAGCGCATGTTCGCCGGTTTCTGGTTTTGGGTAAGCATCTCAAGAGAGCCGAAGAGAGAAGGTATCAGATTTCCGGGTGGAGGCCTATGCTGTGCAGCACGAGGCCGCTTGCAGGGTGATTCGACGCTGCGTCGGTGGGGGAGGGGGATTCGACGCTGCGTCGGTGGGGGAGGGGGGGGGACAGAGGCGATGCCCATGTTGTTCGCGCTGCCAGGCGCTTCATTTACTCCAAGACGCGAGATGTTTGCGAAGAGTTGGACTCCATCGGGGTTCACTACAGCGCCTGCCTGGGAGAGCATGACGACTGCGTGGACCCCCCGCCTGGGTCATCTTTTCCGCCGAGGCCTGCGCCGAGGCTGCGGCCTTTGACGCCGAGCCAGAAAGGAAGCTTTCGGCTTCAAACACCGGCGTTTGCTGAAGGCTTGCCAACCATGATGTTCAATGGCACAATAGTCGCTGGGCAAGCCATTTACAGCAATGTCCCTAAAGCAAAGGTTGTCCTCATGGACTTTGTCTTTTTTGGAGCTTCTGGGTGTACAACTTCCTGTTCGGGATGAAGCCCCGGTGCCGTGTGGCCCAGGCACCTGGTGTCAAACAGGGTGTGGCTTCGATGGTCGAGAGCTCTCCGAGAGCTACTTGGTGCCAGAGCACCCCAAAAGAAACCCTGACAGTCACAATGTGCTTCAGTTATCGGACGAAGCAAGGCTGATTGCAGCGAAATGGTGTGGCGCAGCTAAAACCACCGTTTTCGAGCTACGATCTTGTCACATCGCAGAGTCCAATCTGCGACTAGTTTCCGGTTTTCCGGTTTCGAGTCCGAGTTGCTCCATCCACGCAAGCATCGAAACTAGTTTTAACTATAGCGCCGCTGTCATCAGAGCATTGTTCTTTCGGACCAATTTTGGAACCAGTATGACTGTGTGTAAGCATAGAAACCCAGAGCCTCCAAAACCCCTTATTAAGGAATATACCTTAAAAATTAATAGGATCCCTTATATGATTAATAGGATCCCTTATATGATTTAAGGTATATTCCTCAATTAAGGGGTTTTTGGAGGCTCTGGGAAGACAGTCCACGAAACCCGATCCCTAGAAAAGGCTGCGGAAATACCAATTTTCGTGGTGGGCCTGACGTTTGGTGGGATCATCGCCCGCTTGATGAAGGGCCGGTGAGGCCCGTGAGCTTGGAGGGTCTACAGTAGAATCCTTAAGAGTAGTGTATGGGGAATCCTAGCACTATCTGTCCTTACTCGGTTTCCAACCTGTTGGGGTTTACCATGGGGTTTAACGCTTTACGGTTTAGGGCTTGGGGCTTGGTTTACTTTCGCGATTCCTGGTTTAGGGCTCGGGGTTGAAGGGCTCCAAATGGGGCTCTACATGGTGTTCTACCAACAAGGGCTCGATTTATGCATGGGTCTCTACAAAGCCGTCTATTCGCAGCTCAGGATTGCGTTATCAGCATTACCAGAAAAGAACCGGGCTTTTCGAGCTGAGCTGTCGTTATCAGAAGCATGTTTACTCGTGTTGAGGGTTAGCGGCTTGAGTCGAGCTTCAGGGCTTCAGCTTCAGGATTCTGGGTTTATGGTGTGTTCAAGCTTGTCGGAATGTGTTTAGAGACCTCTATATGGTGAGGGCTGCAACATACACGCCCGAATCATTGAACCGCTGGCGCGAGAGACACCAGCGGGGTGTGACCCGGGGCGACTTCAGAGACCTGTGACACTGTGGCTCCAAGCCCAAACTCCAGGTCCCACCCTACCGGACCCCTCAAACCCGACCCAGAAGTCGGAAAAGTCTCGATTGTGGTACGATTATTCGGTGGACTGACAAGATCATTCCTAGGGTTTCTTTGCAAGAGTCTGGCCTTTGGAAAGGAGCGAAAGGAGCATGACGATTCGGACGTTTGCGGCTCAGAAGGTCTTGGGCTGGGAGCCAAGCTTCAAGTTTCAGGTGCCCAAGCCGTAAACCCCAAACCCACAAACCTAAGCCCTAAACCCTAAAAGCTGAAACTCGAGACCACCGAAATGCTGAAACCCTGAACCCGAAATCCTGAAACCCTAACAACTGCAGAAGGGCCTTGAAAACACTGGTAAACCCGGAAACCCGAGCGGGCAGAAGCAGCCATTGACGTGCTTGTATCGGTTTTTGCAAGAATCGGAGTTCAGGGCTTTGGGTTTAGGGTTTGGGGGTTTAGTTCGTTTTCATGGTGCCTTTGGTGTTCAATGCAGATCCCTGATCCAGTAGCCAATCTCCCCGAATAAGAATGTTGCTTACCCTAAACCCTAAACCCTAAACACCCCCGAATCCCTAGGCCCTATACACTCTCAGGGCCTTAAGAGAAAGGGAGCTTCTTAATCCAGGGTCGACAGCACTTCTCTATGAGAGGCAGCTGGGTAGTAAGTCCTTATCGGTTTAGGTCCCTAAACCCTAACCCCCCTAAGCCTTGAAGAAGGTTCCATATTATTATTTAATGGCTGCCACCAATGCCGCCGACCCCAACACCGGAAGGAAGACGGAGGCAGAGAGACCCGCAGTGTCGCTCTGCACAGGAAGAAGCTGAACCCTTAAATGACCCCAAGCAAGCCCACCTCGTGGCGGCCGGTTCGGGTCGAGTTCGGGCCGAGTGGGGCCGAGTAGGGCCGAGTAGGGCCGAGTAGGGCCATGC
>BGNK01003603.1:57160-70307 GCA_003297005.1 Symbiodinium sp. clade A Y106
GGGGCCGAGGTAAGGTTGCGTGGGGCGGAGTGGGGTTGAGTAGGGTTGAGTATCATGGAACTGACGCCGAAGCTAGTCTAACTTCTGGGCGCCGCCCCAGCGGGGTCGGCGGATAGTTCTAGTAGAATGGGCCCCAAAACCCTATTCTAATTATTAAGGCCCCTACACCCTAAGCCCGAGCCGTCCCCATCCTTAGAGGGTGACTGAAACCTGTGGGATGTGCGCTTAAAGCCGAAGCTCTGGCTCTAGCCCGTCGGGATGGGTCTGTTGGACTTCAGCTACTGAGTTTTCTCGCTGGGCTAGCAGTTTAGAGTTTGGGAGTTTGGGTTTGTTTGTTTAGGGTGTTTAGGGTCTAATGGTTGATTCTGGGGGTTGGGAGCAACCATAACCTGCATCATTGCTCCTGATACGGGTCGTGATATTGAAGCCCAAACACGCACGTAAACCGCCCCAAGGTTTGATTGCAGCCGAGCAAATGTGAGCCTACGACTCTGGTGTACAGCTCTTAGGAAGATTGAGTGGGGTGATAAAAACCCTACTTCATGTAATTCGTGACTTCTGCCAAGGAGTGGATGAACGCTTTGGTTTCAGTCGCCGAACTAAGATTTAACTTTGCTCCGGAGGTTTTGTGGCATCATGGACACATTTTGTGTACATGTGTGTGCATGTCTATATAAACAAAAAACACCAGATATATACATATATATATATATATATTTTTTTTTTGTATATAGTGTGTGTGTGTGTATATTTTTGCACATGCACAAATGCACGCAGATTTCACGTGTATTGGTCCCCCCCAGCAACTCGCGCGAATTTTTCTGGAGGTCCTTACTTGGGTTCGAGGTCTTATACTATACTGACCATGTTTACGACTATGATCCTATCGATGTCCTGTGCGACTCTTCCGGACTTGTCTTGATGACACTTTGGAATCCTTTCTGCAGCACCTATAGCCTATGGTCTCTCTAATCGAACCGCTACGCATGTCATGAATTACCCAACAAATCCAACCGGCCAGCTGGCTGTAACTTGTACAATCCTTGCCCTTATGCGCAACTTAATTCGACACCTTGGCGAAGGCCATGCGTATGGTGTTTTCGGGATACTTTTTGTCTCTGTCCATGCCATAGTCATACCAGCCTCCAGGCTTCCGCAAACCGGCACCAAGTGATCGCCGGTTGGCTAAGAAGTCCTAGATCCAAAGCCTCAGCCCTAAGCCCTAAACCCGAAGCCCCAGCCCTGTGTTTTCGGGTTCCTGATCTGTGAAGTTGTGGCGTCGAGGTCCGCAAATCCCAGGTGCTTGATGGTGTTTTGTAGTCCTTTTATGTCCTCTTGCGATCCTATTGCACCACTATTGACGGCAGACCTGGTTGTAAACCCTTTTAGAAACTCAACACATGTAAACTACCCAGAGGCTCCACAGTAGTTCCGTTTTGGGATTACCTTATAGGATTCTAAATATGAACCCCAAAAAGGAACTACTGTGGAGCCTTAGGGTAAGGGAAAGCAGTCAGTAGATGCAGGGCTAGCCCGGGGGAAACATGTCGTTCAAGTTCAATATGGAAGACACATGGGGTCTCAGGAGTATCAGCATTCCTAGTTTGCAATGCCCACCTAGTGGGGNNNGGGGGGGGGGGGGGGAATTTGGATATCCGTGATCTGTTACAATGCGCATGCGACGGTGGCGGGAGAAAAACAGAACCTTCTACGTGGCACTCTGCCGGAGCACATATGAAGTCATATCATATTATATTGGATTTTACAGAGCGTGGCTCACTACCTTCTGAAATGACCGACAGCCTGAAATTGCGGGGCTTGGTTTTGAGAACTTTCGGAGGCAACATGGTTTCGGGCTAGGAACATCTTCGTATGCCAGTGCCTGATCAGCCGGAGCAATCTCGACAAAAAGCTGGGAGGCAGTGAGGCACCGATGTTCCAATTCGTGCATTCTGGCTCAACTTCTCCTGGGCAGTTCTGGAATGAGCGTTACGAGTGAGGGCTCCTTCACTCTTGGAAGCTCCCTGTTGTTCTGGGAGTTCTTTATGAGGACTTGCGCCTGCTTGAGGGCCCAGGGCCCGGGAGGAGACAGAGGCCGAAGCGAGATGCCCCCGTAAGGCTCCAGCGCATTGCCCTCCCCGAGCTTCCTTTCTGGCGCCCTAAACCCTGAAAGCCCCATTCGCTTCCAAAACCTTACACGGTGCTTTGTAGAGAACTCTTAAAGACAACTCTCAACCTCTTTTCAAATCTTGCACACTAGAGAACCCTGAGCCACAACCCTGCGATGGCCCATTGAGTGCATAGCCCAAAGGCTGTGAAGTCTGACACTGAGTTTAGAGGGAATCCCAAAGCCTTTAATCCGAAAGCCCAGCAGAAACTAGCTTTAAAGGCTCCTTCAAGGGTTCTCCGAAGATTGTATAAGGGTTCGATAGGGATTCTGTTCCAGAGGGTCTAGGGCTTAGGGTTGTGGGTTTCTGATGTCTAGTAGGGTTTTGGTGCTTTGATGTTCTGGGTTCATGATTAAGGATCTATGGTAAGTAATAGGATATCCCAATCTTTAGCAATTTCAAAGAACCCCTAAACCCCCAAAAACCCTAAACCCTTAAACCCTTAACCCCTTAAACCCCAAAAAACCCCCCAAAAACACCAAAAAACCCTTAAACCCTTAAACCCCAAAAAACCCCAAAAAACCCTTAAACCCTAAACCCTAAACCCTACACCGAACCCAGTGCAAATCAGGGCAAGGCTAGGAGCCTTTCATTGCGAGGATTTTGGGCCCAGACGTGGCTTTTTGGTCCCTGCATCTCTGTGCAGCTTAAGCGCTTGAGCCGAAGAAAAGGATCCTTCTGGGGATGAGTGCCTCTCAGTAGTTAGTTTCTTGCATCTCTGTGCAGAACCAAGTGAGACTCCAAAAGCGCTAGGTTTGTGGTCGGGGTGTAGGGCTTAGTACTGAGTTCGAAAACTCCAAAACCCTTGCAAGTCAAGAGATCTTACAGTGCTTTCGAGCATATATCTTAGCTAAGGGGCTTTGGAGCCTCTTGGGAAGAGGTCGCATCCGCAAGCTGGAAGAGCTGCTGTACTCTGTGACGGTGGTGGTTGTAGGAGAGCAATCCCAAAGGGGCAAGTGGCTGAGGGGAGCCGGACATGTGTACGCACCTTTCGATGGTGTTCAACACTTCCTTCGCAATCGCCTTGCTCAGAGGTCAGCAACGAAAGCCAGTCGTTAATTCGCGCATGTGCACATTGGAGTCAGATCGTGTTGGGTAGGGACTGCAATGAGTTGTTTCAACTCCGCTCAAAGATTTCTGTCGCACGCAGCGATGGCCGGTTCCACTTGTGGAGCTTCTGGCTGGACAGTATCCTGTACTGCCACTATCATGCTACTGATGCTGCTTCGGGACAACAGCAGTGTTCTCCGTCTGAGTGCTGGATGGGGCGGGATCCGCATTGCAACAGTACGTGGTTCTGGTCGCTTTGCAAATGTCAGCGGCAACGGGCAGCTTTCCCCAGCGCTGACGCAGCGTGCTGAGAATGTTTCTTTTCCCGCAAATGTCAGCGGCAACGCGCAGCTTTCCCCAGCGCTGACGCAGCGTGCTGAGAATGTTTCTTTTACCGCAAATGTCAGCGGCAACGCGCAGCTTTCCCCAGCGCTGACGCAGCGTGCTGAGAATGTTTCTTTTACCGCAGAGGAGGATTTGTCGTACTTTGGTCACTTTCAGCGTGCCTTGAAGCGGTACAGTTCCGATTCATCTGGTGGGTTTTGGATCGAGCCTTCCTACTCCTGCCCAACTGAAGACCTGGTCGGAGGGGGGGATATGTGGTTATGCAATGCACACTTGCTGGATGCGAAGCAAGCTGGTCGAACTTGCGTGGTTTATTCCTTCGGCGGTCATGGATTTGACCAGTTTGAGCAAAATATGAGTCGACTTACGACTTGTGAGATTCACAGCTTTCACCCTGGGTTGAGCAGCAGTGGAAGTTTGAAGCACCCATATACCATTGGTCCGATTGACAGCGAACAAGGGGAAATACACACAAATGCCACGTCACAGAAACTTCGAATGAAGCGTCTCAGCACCATCATGAAAGAGCTCGGGCACGATGTCGCAGACGTCATCAGGATAGATGCCGAAGGGCCTTACTTCCAGATAGTCCGTGACATGGCTCTGACCAATTCAATTCGAGCAGTTCGTGAGATGCAAATTGAGGTGCACTGGGGAGGCGGACAAGACAAACAAGTGTGGGATATGATGGACATCCTAAACAGCCACGGGATGGTGGTGTTTCACAAGGAGAACATCGCGAAAAGCACCAAGACCAAGGCGGTTAAATACGCTGTGACGCATCTGGCGCCACGTCCTGACTTGTTGCGACCTCGGCCGGCTCAATCTTCATCCGGCGCTGAAGTGGACTTCTTGTCGGAGTATGCGCATCTGCACAAGAGAGAGGTCGCGAGATGTGGTCGAATACTTGTGTTCGACTGCAATTTGGTTGATGACTGTGGTGGTCTCGCAGATCGTATGACAGGTACGATAACAGCCGCGATGGTGTCCATTCTCACGAATCGTTCCTTCGTCCTGCACCAAGACTATTTTAACGAGTCTTTCCAGCCAGCCCACCCAGATGTCGACTGGCGTTGGGGCAAGGAGCTGGAGAATTGTACCCGCAACAGTCCGGTGTTTTCGATTGTGAATAAAGAGAGCCATGTTTGGGACGACTTTCTCGAGCACTTCGGTGATCGCCCCATCGTGCACGTGCGCTCCAACAGGGGGTTTTTGCATGGGCTGCTGGACCATCCCAGGTACCGCATGCAACTTGCCAAATGGGGACTCACCAAGTGCAATATATTTGGACGAATGTTCGACGGTCTTTTCAAGCCCACCCAGGCTTTGACAAGTACGGTGCAGAAAATCCTGCCTTGGCATGGAGATTTGGCTGAGAGGCCTACTTTGACCGTTGGAATGCATTTCAGAATGGGCGACAGGTACTTTGACCCTGGAGTGGCTGCTCTCGCAGTTGGTCGTGACGTGATCAACTTGTGGGACCGGACGTTCAAGTGCGCAAAGAGTGCAACCTCTGCAGCGGTCGCACTGTGGGGGGAACCACTGAAGGTGCAGCACATCCTGCTTTCCTCCGGACTGTCGCAGTTGCAGTTATAGCCCTGCCTGAGCACTAGCCAAGTCGAAAGCACAGGATCATTCAGATGTTTTGTAGATGGCTCCGCAACTACTCAGGTCAATTATTGCATTAGCGCCACAAGATGTGGAAGAGGGTGGCTGTAGCCGAGTGATACTGGCAGGATAAGCGCTTAGAGAAATGTTGGGTTATTTCATTACCAGACTCTGGGTTCGGAATCATGCCATAAAATGGAAGGCTGTGCCGATCGTGCTCCGGGTGGAAGGACCGTGCTGGGGGCCCGTCACACCGAAGCTTGCCACCACCCAACGTATGAAAACCCCCGAGCGCGTGTGTACGCGTGTAGTCTGGTGGGATTGATCGCGAGGCGTGTTTGTTGTGGATCGTGCGTTGGTTCTTACTTGATGTATAGTTTTGTGTTTGCTGCTTTCAGGTTACCCCCCTTGAGGGAGTGGAGTGAGTAAAGTGGAGCGACCGAAGACCAAGCGAAGTGAAAGAAGAGTAGAACGAACGAAACGCGGAGTGAAAGAATTGTGGAAGTAAAACAGATTGCCACTGGAAAAGAGTGATGCAAAGCATCTGTCGCTCTCCCTCTCTCACACGCTCGGCTCCTTCCGCAGCCGCCTTGAAAGAACCAAATGAATTGCTATCGCTTGCCATTCTTGGGGGTTTGTCTGGTGAACGACGGTTTCCCACAACAGTCTAGGGTTTAGTGTTCAGGAGATTAGGAGTCAACATGTTCCACAAGTTTCCTGGCATCCCTTGTTTGTGTTACTAGCTCAATCATCGGAACATGTTGGACCTTACATTTCCCGTTCTACGCAATTGGAAGGTGTACAGCCTTGCTGTTTGGTTTTGTGATTCAGACGAGCTGTAGGATTCAGCAACAGCACCCACAACAATTCGATTCAACTCTGGCACTTCCAACAAAGCCGTTGAAACACATCCCGCATCAGTTTGGATCCATGATTAAGCTCTATGCTGTTGCTACACCGTATGTCGTGTGACACCAAAGATGTATAACACAAACACAAGAAGCAGAGCACCAACAACACACATGTTTAGAAAATGCAAACCGACAGCACAACACACATGCATGCATGCAGGCATGCACAATCACATACTTACCCACCTAAGCCTGCCTACCTACCTCCCTACATACCTCCATACTTACATACCTACATTCCTGCATACTTACATACCTACATACTTACATACCTACATACCTACATTCCTACATACCTACATACTTACATACCTACATACCTACATACCACACACCTACATATCTGCATACGCACATACGTACATGCATGCAAAGATACACACATGCACACACTGACATACAAACATACACACATACGCAAATACACACATACAAACTCACACATACATGCACATACATACGAATGCATACATGCATGCACACTTACTTACGCACATACATACATACATGCATACATGCATACTCACATACATACGTAGATACATACATACACATGCATACACACATAACAAGCAAACCAGCAAGCAAGCAGGCAGGCAGGCAAGCAAGCTAGGAAGCAGGCGAAGCTAGCAAAGCAAGCCACGCGAGTCAAGTGAGCAAAGAAAATCAAACGAGCCAAGCGAGCCAATCGAGCAAAGCACGCAATGCAAGCAAAGAAGCACGCAAGCGAGAGATCAAATGAGCAAGCGAGGGAGCGCACAAGCAAGAAAGCAAGCAAGCAAGCGAGCACGCGAGTAAGCAGCGAGCAAGTACTAACAAATAGGCCTGACGCACGCACGCCCACCCTCCCGGCCGGCCAACCGACCGACCGACTGTGCAAAATTCAACAGTACAATCTACACTTACCGAGCAACCTTGATCAAGCACTTTCCCCACAGTCACACACTCAAGCAGACATTCCTTTGTGACGTGAGGCCGATCTGTCCAGTGTTGAGCCAATGCCGTTCGGCATCACAGCATTCATAAATCATAGTCATTGGGTGCATTCTTGGGATGGCTATATGTAACACAGTCCCTTGATCCTGACTTCAGTCGGGGATCGTACAAACATTTAACCATCATACACGGCAGCAGTCGCGAAGCGATCAAGATAGATTCGAAACAATAACAAGCAAAGCTGCGAAGTATCTTTGGCCTCATTCAGGACATTGTGGTTCGGCTTGGGATGACATTCGAGTCATTGCAGGAAACATTCGGAGGCCAGTTTGCACCGTACAACCAGTCGGCTTAGGTCCATGCACATTGAATCCGACAACTTCAGTCTCAGCTAACGACTGAAGAAATCCATTCAACATTTCAACATCAACTTCTCCTTGCAAAACAGTTTGCAGTCGCAGGCACTCCTTCATTTAATCGCCAGCTCAGTTTGGCAATCGCACGATGCCCATTGAAGCCAGTGAGCGCTCGCACAGTGTCCAGCGCCAGTCATTTCTGCCAACTCCGTCCCCTTCTTGAATACTGATGTGGTCAGTGACCTGCTTGTTAAAACAGTTGGCAAGCTTCATTCTGGCATTGCCGCCAGACGCACCTGCAGTCCATCGGCGCATGGCATCGGCACGTGTTCTTCTGAACACTACAAAGGCAATCGGCTCCTCATTCTCACTCGGCTCGAAAACATCCTGGTTCGCCCATTGCACAGTCTTCCGCAGTGCCGACAGTGCATTGAACAAACCATTCAGCTGGTGGCACGGGAAACGGCTCAAATCCAACCAGCCATTGGTGAACAGTCCATTCGCCAGGCTCAGAGGCACACAGACTTTGCACCGAAACGTCAAGATTCTTGCAGCCTCTTCCGTAGATGCATCTGTGCTTTTGTTGCTGCGAAACCCGAAATCACGGCTATGTGTTTTATTCTGGAATTTTTGTATAGTCTACGTCATGACCAGACGCTCACCAGAATTGCCGAGGATGGCGACGGCGCTGCAGCAGCGCCGGACGCCGTCAATCAGGCGGAGGCGGCAAGCCTAAACCCTTGTCTGAGGCTGCTTCCAACGGTATTGTATTGCTACTGACAAGATTGATCCAAGAATCCTAATAGTTTCGCACCCAGCACACTGCATGCCTGCTATAGGACTACACCGACACAAGTATAGTTCGGGTCATGAAATGAGACCGTGAAGTTGAATGCGTTATGTGTCAAGTGTGGTCGAATGTCTCACATGAGCGTCGTCCTGAGTTTCCTAATCAGGGCGCAGCTGGCAGTGACGATGTTGGCTGGCATGTTCGCCCGCGTGCCGTGGAAGTAATCGATGCATTTTTAAATGTGACTTCGTACCAAGAACGCTGGCCTCAGATCCCACAGACAGAACTCTTGCGGACGAGTGTCCGCCATCCTTTTATGGACACCCGTTGGATCTTAGACACGAAGCAACTGGCGTCCGTCTTGCAAGAGGACAACCAGCTGATTCTGGACGAGTCAGGGCGACCTCCCCGAGTGTTGGCTTGCGTCGACTGTCGCATTCCTTTATGCGCAAGCAAACCAACTCTGCCACGATATGCTTTGGCGAATGATAACCTTATGCCTCAGAGGCCGTGTGTGTTCTTGGGAGCAAATGGCGATTTGCTCACCGAAGCTACGTGGCTCTTACTGGCGCAAGCCCGTGCTGTGGTGATCAAAGAAGTTGCCGAGCCACATAAACCTGCATGCCGGGAAGAACAACAGAAGGTATTGAAGGGCAACACCATCTGTCTACCGCAACCCAATTGCACCGTTCTTTCTTCAAGAGTCTTGCCAGCGCCAAAAGATGTGCTGCAAAGTTTCCTTCGAGAGCATCTGTCAGTGGTGTTCTGCGGCCAAGATATCAGCGCGCTGATATGGGCCGCTTCCCCAAGATGGAAGTCAATCTGCAGGACTATCTCCGGGCAGCTCGGTTCTTGACGGCTCACAACCCCGATTATGCAGACATCACCGTGGACGAGGCAGCTGCCCGAGACATGTGCGCGGCGGCAGGAATTCCCGCTGTGATACAAGACTTGATTACGTGCGTTCCAACGGATAGCAATTTCGAGCAGCCTGCTGGTGCCGTACACGTCACCTGCTTGCAGCCATGGAATTGTGAGCAGTTGTGCACTTGTAAAACGCGGCTTTCCTTCTGCCTTGCTGCTTAGGTCTCGTAACGCAGGTCGTGTTCTTTGTTTTTTTGTTTCTCCCGGATGGCCTCAGGTTGAAAGTGTGCCGGAGCCTGATGTGTCGGAGGCGGAAGAAGAGGACGAGGAGGTCAGACCTGCATATATGATCCCATGTGGACAACCGTGACTCTGTCAAGTATTTGGAGCTGCTGGCGCAGAAGATTCACACGCTCGTACAAGAGGCAGATGCGCCTGAGAACACTTCTTGCCGAGCTAAAAGACATGGCGGCTGAAATTAGCCAGGACACATTCCTCACAGCGGTGCAAACAGCACTAGATGGCCACGAGCGTGCTGCACCTACGCTCGTCGTCCAGTCTGGCTCGATGCGCTTAAGTTCTGGCAGCCCGGCTACTGGGTGCTGCAATTCCCAGAACTTTTCGCGTATGGCGACGGAGTCTATGGCCTCAAGCGTCGAACTAGCATGTCTTTCCAGCAATGGGCACAAATGATGTTGCTGCGGACCGAGCTCATCTACGATCGACAGGCCGTCGTGCCAGCACCCGCAGCCAGAGAGGTGTCCAGTGTGCTCCAAGTCTGCTCGCCAACAGTCCCCACTGCGGCAGCCTCGATGGTCGGCTCACACTGCCTTCCGCTTTGTTATCTATGATGTCTGGAGGCGCATCGAGATCCTCAGGAAAGCAAAGCTTCATGTGCGCAAAAAGGGTTTCCAACAGAATCTGCGTCTGATCGCTAGCACCTCTGCGGAACAGATTCGCGAAGCAGTGCAGACGGTCGGAGACGTGAGCACACTTCGCAACGTCATGGCGGACGTTGCGTCAGCCCGGCTTTGCGCAGGGCTCTTCAGGAAGCGAGTTCATATCAGCTGCTGCGCGGGATTGCTCTTGCGTGTTACGTTGCTTTTCCACTTCCCTCCATGCCCATGGCTGCTCATGAACTCTCTGAGCTTTGCAGGATCTGGTCGTCTTCTCTGCCGATGTTGTCGGATCTGAAGGTTCTCGTGTGGCGATGCGTTATCAGATTATGGGATCCATGGTTCGCTATATGGGGCTCTTAGCGCTTTTGTCACGCCTAACGTCAATGACTTGGGTCACCCTCTCATTGTCAAGATCCACTCGCAAGCGAATGGCGCGGAGGATGAAACGTTCGCCGTGGACTTGCTGCAGGACTTCAGTGAAGAACGGCCGTGGATGAATGACATGTATTCAAGTTATCCGGACATTACTTTGATCAGTTACATGCCCTGGTGTCGTGCGCAGGTTGCGGGAAGTAATGTTAGTCTTGATGGCCAGGGAACCGTTGGCAGCATGCCACAGCACACCTGTCAGTGCCTGTCAGGACCATCCCTGGGTGCCGAGCAAGAAGGAGATGCTCCGTGTGGTGGCGGCCGACCCGGTCAGCCAGGCGAGGTTCTTCCTCATTAGCTACAGGCTCTTCTTGACTCACGTATTGGGGCTGGGACCCGTGGACGAAAACCCTTCGCCGTCACGGCGCAGAGGACGGCACCGCCTTTCCGGACGGCCGAGCTGCCAACCTGTGCAATGGAGGGTGTACCAGCGTCGCCTCCGCTTATTTCCCCATAGAGGAGCAGGCGAGACGCTCCAGCCAATGTCCTTGGAGTGGCTGCGGTCGGCACTCAGGGGCAGTACCGATGAAGGCAAGCTCCGCCTGGCACAGTGGCGGCAGCAAGTCATCCGCGCTGTCGAGTCGATGCAGACTACCTGTGTTGCAAGTCTCCCTTTACTTTTCTCGACGTCTCCTGCTGCTTTGGACTTCGAGCTGGAAGGCCCTCCCTACACGGCCAAGGAGCGTGCTGCCGACATGTTTGAAGGTGCGCTTGAGGGTGATGTTCGCACACCTTCTTTGCGTCAAACATGCGTGGCCTTACAAGCGCCCGCCGACGTCACCAACGAGGCAACTCGGTCTGTGGCCAACGACCCTCGCTTTGTTGGACGTCTGCGCCGCGATGTGCCGCAAACNGTCACCAACGAGGCAACTCGGTCTGTGGCCAACGACCCTCGCTTTGTTGGACGTCTGCGCCGCGATGTGCCGCAAACGGGCAGTGTTCTATCCAGTCTGCCGGGATACCTCAGGTCACCGCAGAAGGCCGTGGGATGTACTTACGGGGCCTGCTTGCACAAGCAAGCCCTGGCAGAGGCGCTGGAAACCGATGTGGATTTGCAACTCTCAGAGGCACGGAACTTTGTTGCCGCCCTCGCCGTGGACACTCGCAACGTGGTCTCCAGAGCAGGCCCCTCCGTGGGTTGTCTTATTGAACTGACGTGTAGGTTCGCAGCTAGCGCAACCCCATCCAAAGTAAGAAGGGAACTGCACCGCCCTGTTTTGACATCTTCTTCCCGCTGTGTTGTGTCGAACTTAAAAATTGAAGTAAGCTCTTGAGCGCATGCGGTCAGCATCAGGTGTGCATGTGCATACCGCTTCCTGATACAAGTACGAGACCGCGAAGGAGCAACGCAAGCGGCCCGAGCACTGCCGCTTTGGCTTTGTGCACTACGTGTCTTTGTGGCTGAGCAGAAATGTCGAGAGACGAGGCAAAGAGATCAAAGTAGCAGTTCAACGTACCTTCGCTCGCTTCGGGAAACCTCCTGTACTCCCCCACACCTATCTCGAGTCAGCTGACGATGCTACACAGGGGTTGAAGGCGACCAGGGACATGTTCGCTGCTTCACAGTCGCTCCCTGGTATTGGCAGTCATGTCATTGCCATGACGTCGCAAGACCGGCCAGGACGCATTCTCACTCCCAGGCTGCACCCTCGAGAGACCTCCACGCTCGTGGGAGCCATTCCCGTCCATCGCGACAATTTGGATTATCAGGATCTACGTGTCGTCGTGGGCGAAACGACCGTCGACTCGATGAACGTTTGCCTGCCCCCAGACATGAAACTCAAGGGCCAACCCAATCTCGCCGCGCTGCGATTGCTGCAGCATGGTAGCTTGAGAAGTGGTTGGATCCACGCAAATCGATCCAGCATGGTGGACAAGAAAGCTGCCGACAGCTTGTGCAGCTGTCTCGATGACAGAGATTACAAGTGCCTTAGACTTTCGGCTCCTGGCTTCTTCTGGCATCTTCTACCATGTCGCGGTAAAGCAGATCTGCCTCGGGTGGAGTGCCGCATCAGGCCGCGCGAGTGGCGACACTTTGCACGCTGGCTGGTTGACAGCGCGGTGGAAGCCATGCGAAGCGCTATCCAGACCGGCTTCTACATATGTGGCTCATTTGCCGTTTACGATTCTCAATCATAATTTTTTCAAGAGCTGTAGGAGCCCACCGACGTAAGAGCTTTTTAGTCCGGCTCTGCAAGGTGCCCAACTTTTGCAAGCCCTTTCTGCACATGAACGGTTCGACGGCTCAGGTGATTATTCGACGAAACCCAATCCCACTTCGGGTGGCGTCCTGCGGCACATGGAGAGAGGAATGCTTCGCCTGGTAAACATTCACCAGCAGGTCGGTCGCGTTGTCCTTCGCCCAGAGAGCTGAGGGCTGTTCCGCATGCCAGTTCCCTTTGAGGAACATTGGCTCGGTTTTCGTCATTGTGACCCAGCTGGTTTAAAACATCCAGTTGTTGGGTCCATTCTGCTCTGGCTTGATTCCCAATCAGGACATTCGCGTTCTCAAGGAGCTCATCGGACCATTGCTGTGCTGGTCCGGGTGATCAAATCTGCAGGCAGTCAGGATGGACAGCATTGGGGCAGAGTTCTCATCCCACTCCCGGCGGTACACGCTCTGAGCAGTCCGTCGGCGAGATCATTCGCCCTCTCAGCCACTCTCTCGCGATCATGTTGGACCACAGTCGTGATGTAGCAGTCCAACTCAGTCCAGACACGGGTGATCTCAGGATCACAGTCCATTGCCGTGATGGCATTGGACACTACCACCCCCCCACCCACCCCCACC
>BGNK01003604.1:0-70298 GCA_003297005.1 Symbiodinium sp. clade A Y106
GGCACCCAGCATTGGAGACCTTTCAAGGCTCTCTAAAGGAGTGAAGAAATGGAGGAAAGCATCCAGGAAAAACACCTTCGGGATTTCACTGACGCCGCCCACGGGGGGGTCGGCGGATAGCTGGCCGGAATGTCAAGCTCACTCACTTGACCCGTGTGCATGGGCTGGCTCTGTAGGTGCCTCGGAAGCACCTTGGAAGGAGAATCTCGAAACACGCAGCAGAGTCTCGGAGATCATGGTCTCTAACCTAAACCGAGAATCGAGAATGACTTGTCACTTTTTTCAACTTGTAATCTGAGAGGCAGGAGGCCAAAGCCTGAACCTTGCAAGGAACATTTCAATGCAAGCTGAAATACTTGTAGCTTCTTCGCTCAGTGTTGCAGCCGGTGTGGGAGCATGCTTGGTCGCCCGCCCCCTCCCTCATGCCTCAGAGCGGAGTCTCGACTGTTCCTGTGGGCTTCCGTGCAAAGTTGACCTGCTTGAGTCCGTGAATGACGCAAGCACTGGACAAGTCTATGAGCATGGGCACTTTTGCATCATGTTCGGGCTGCAGTATTTCTCGCAAGGAAAACTTGTTCGACACCGGAAGAATATTTGATGAACTACTGAAACAATGCAAACGGAAAACGGAACCATGAAAGCCAGACTGAGTAGGCAGCCCAACATGGAGATTTCAGCAGCGACCGGCAGTTGCAATGAACATCGTTTACTCTCAGCATCTTTAGAAAATCAGACCGAAAACAGTAGGCCTGAAGTACCTGAATGCGGTTCGAGACTGTCGCGCAATGAGTCCCAACTGAGACTGGGCCTGTTGTCATGCGCATGATCAGAACAGCGGCATAGATCTCAGCACGCTGTGATGTGGGCTGTTTCCACTGCTGTTGGTAACAGCTGTCATCGACAAAAATGGTTTCCGAGCTGGTGGGTTTAACCGGGACATCAAGCAGGAACAGTGTTCTCTTGAGTTCGGACAAATCCTCAGATTCAACCATAATGCCGGTAGCCCATGGCAGGAAGCCTCATCTCATAGGATTAGTCTACGACTCGCGAATCACGGAGCAGGTGCTCGTGAGTCTCCCTCTCACCCATACGTGCGGCTTTGGCCGTGTAACGGTCGAACTTGAAGCCGGTGAATTAAATTTCCAATCCCCATCACCAGAGAACCTGTGATCAGATAGAAAACGAGTTAAACAAGACATGAGAGACCCCACCTGGTGTCTTGCCTGTCGGGCCAAGACGGAGAAAGATACGTAAACCAACTCGGCACCATCCTGTGCGAGAAGGATCAGGATCCACAACGGTCCAATTCCGACTCATGGCCGAGGAAAGCAACAACATTGGACATATCCTGTTTTGTCCGACGGGGACCGCGCTGCTGGACTGTGGCCTCAAGCAAGATGTTCTTGACAGTGTGAGGGTTGGGCAACATGCAGGGTCCATGCAGGGAGAGAAGGGGTCACAGTTAAATGAAGGGACAACGAAATTTATGCTTTTTCGCACAAACATGTTGATCTTTGCGGTCCGCAACATTCCACAACCTACTGGTATGCAAGTCGCGCTGTGAGGGGGCTTACGTGTCTGTCCCGTACAATGGCTTAGAGTGAACATGCGCATGTGCATGGACACTTTTGTTCCACGGCGAAGGCGGCAAAACGAAAGACCTGTTTAGCAACTTTTCCTGCCTTATCAACCCGAAAGTCCTGAGTCCCAGCCGATCTGCGATCATCAGTGCCGTGACGGTATGCTAAAGATCTAACTTGCTTGGTTGCGTGCAAAGGTTGGTTCACTTTCAGCAAGACGTGCTTGACCTGCTGTTGTTCCTTGACCTAGAATTTCGAGACACCCTTGGGTAACCCAGACTTTACTTTTACGATCATCCTCAAATTAACACAGTGAGACCTGCAGAGAATTCTGGGAGACAGCATCGTTCAGCACACAGTACAGCGCGCTAACCATGAGAATGGAGATACTCCACCCGTGCACCACGGCGTTAGTAGACACAGCCCTGCTTCCAAAGGCACTGCTTGTAACTTGGTTGAAGCAAAACGCTTTGGCAACCCCGGAAACGAGCAGGCTTCTTGCAAGGCCAGCTACGGAGCAATTAAAATTGAAACAGTTCCATCGAACAATGACAACCCCATGGCATCATACATGCCATCATAGATGCCTGATGCCTGACGCTCACTCGTAAGATCAAGGCATAATCAAGTTCAATGACCCTGGATGGCCCTGGTGTCTTCGGGAGGTCGGACAGTGTCGTGCTTGGCAATACTAGACACTGTTGCAGCTGGGACAACAGCAGGCCGCACTCCAGAGGCCTCGGCCGACCTCATTACGAATGTAAAACCTACACACGCGCACGGCAGCAAAGCCGCCCCCACATGTGGGCAGATGTAGTAGTAGAAGTTGTCGTGCTGGTAGGCCACGTCGTTGTAGCCAGCACGCCTTCTGAAACAGCTTAAACACATCGTGATGGCTCAGAGGCTCAATGTCGCAGTCAGCCCTAAGATGCTGAATTGACTGGCCATACTTGAGGGTGACTTCCCGGCGAGACTGACATTCGATATCAAACTCGGAGTGATGTGCATCTCTTGCAGATGCGTAGCCAGCATCTTCTGAGGGCAACAACCAAAGCAACTTTTCTCATCAAGATTCACTTTACGGGGACCAACTAAACCACCTTCACGCCACCTGTGCACGGCAGACGGAGGGCTCCGACGCAGTCCCCTGCACTGCTTTTCAGTCGGCGCTGCTGCTTGACCACTGCTCTGACACCTCCTATCCCAGCTTGGCGGCATGGTGTTTGTGACTGCTGTATACTGCTGTTGTATTTGCGTCTGCAAGTGCTCTGATCTTTCTGGCAAACGTGCGTTGCCTCTTTCAGCCGTGTCTTGATTCAGTTCTGGAAACGGTTCTATGTAGACACGTGGCTTCAACTCGCAGGGGGCGTTGCGGTGAGTAAGCCATGTCAGCCGAGGTATGGGTATCAACGGATGGAAGATTGGATGCAAACTCTTGTACCCGGGGCAAGCACAAGACACCTTGAAGAAGCAGACACTGCAAACGGTCAAGAGTTTAGAAATACAGGTTTCAGAGAAAAGCCGCATTTGAGCAAAAGCCCCGCACGCGGAGCGTGGACATGCCACAACGCATGTACGCAGACCAGACCTGAGCTCCGAAACAAAGAGCCGAAACCCGGAGCCAAGCAAGACCCAACACGAACGGAACGAAGACAGCGAATGCAAGAAACACTAGCCGATGGAGCAGACATCAGTCTGCGTCATCCAAGCACGGAGTCCCTGGTATAAGATGGTGTAAGCAGACGGCGACAAAAACAGCGAGCTTCCGGTTCGGACAGCTGCCACTTAGCACCAGCTGCAGCTGGTGCAGCTAGAGGGCGACGCGCGCCAGGTCTTGGCGCCTTTGGTGTGTTCCTGCGCATCGGGGGCATCGGGCATGCGAATTTTTAGCAAATGCTCGCATATGGTTGTGATGCACTCTTCAGTGGCGGCTTCTCTAGGTGAGAGCTTCACTCCACGAACATTTCTACGTAGCTGCACTTGGTTCGTCCTAGACGCGTCGTGAGCTAGAGGGGTCAGATGTGAGTGATGGGGCGGGCCGTGGTGTGGCGATCAGGATTGCCACAGTCTGTCTCAGAACTGTCCAGTCCAGCGTTCATACCCCCTCGGAGCCACAGAAGAGCTTTGTTGCCGGCTACTTGTTTGACAGGTTGCTACACAGCGGGAGACCATTGTGGCCCACCCGGTAACAGGTCGAAGACGGGATTTACTGATGTTTGCTTCGTGCTTAGGCTCAGAGTGAGCGCGAACGCGCAGAGTTGCGCGCCGACGTGGAGAGGCCCTGCGAGATTCAAAACGATCACCCGTCAGCAGCGCGGCAGCCACAGCGAAGAAGCAACACATGACAGCGCAGGCTTCAACAAAAAGTACAGTCGCTGACAGGCCTGCATGCCTTCGGTTAGAGAGTACACGGTTACACGGATGCAGGTAGGCTTCGTTTGTGAGTGTGGCGGTTGTTGTGAGCGGGTTTGGATCTCACAGCAAACTGAAGGTCCCCGTGTGAAGCAATGTTGCCTGCGAAGCTGTCGACAGGCGAGCGTGACCGACTTCTGCGTGGTGGCGCTGCAGAGGCTGTAGACGAAGCTGGTAAACCCCTGTCGCTCAACGTCCCGTATGCACAGGATGCCGAAGCCAAGCACCGTGAACTCCAGGCCAACTGCTAGTTTTGAGACTTCGATTGGGTCTGTTGTTGTGTGGACGGCAAAGCAGGCTCGACTTGAAACTCTGAGACACCAGAAGCTTGAAATAGAATCCGGCCGTGGCCCCAGGAGATAACCCAGCTACCTTGGCATCGCTTTGCTCGTCGCTTCGAGGCATCTGCCAGCAGGAGGAGGAGTTGGAGGCGGTGCGCAGAGCTGCTGCTGCTGCGGCCGATGCAGCCAATGACCCTTGGCCCAAAGAGTGGCGGAAGGCGGAAGCTCACCCGGTCACCGGGACCGCTCAGCCGCTCAGAGCCCCCTAAACCTTCCATACTTCAGACTTCAGGCTGCAGCCGCCGAGCTGCAAGACGAGGCCTGTTCCTGTTCTTTGAGAGTTTTGCAGAAAATCCTTGCTTCTTCTCCTTGTCCTGCAACATGGAAAATTAGCAGATTTGTGCTTCAGGAAGCGAGACTGCAGCTTCAGCAGCAATCAGTGGCGACTGCAGAGGAGACATGATAATGAGCTTTCAATTCGGATCTAGGGGAGTCTGCGGTCTGTTTGTCTAGGCAGCTGCTGCCACTGCAGAGAAGCGCACCTGCCTCAGCAGTCAGCATTGGACGTCGGGGCGCTTTTGCTTCCCCAGGTCTGCTTCACATGGTTTCGGTGGAGGTACGAGTAGGGACGCGCGTCATTACATGGTTTGATCAACTAAAGCGCTACCGCTCTATCCTGACGTTGAGCAGATTTGCTACACTGGGCTTGCGAAATCTTCCGTCAAGCGGTGTGCTTAAGCATTCGCAGGACGTGCAGATCCGCGAGAGGGAAGCACGGTCGTGCCTGCCTCATCGAGCAAGGGCTTATATCTAGAGAGCTTGTGTGCAAGCTTGCCGGGAGTTGACGAAAATGAAACCTTGGCCCTGAAAAGGCTGCTTTTGGCAGCGAAAGCAGCATTTCTCATGTCGTTTAGCGGCCAATTCCGCATGAGCGTAGCCTGAGCAACTTGCAAAGCTCCAGTCTTATGATTCCAAGCAGCATGAAGGTATCGAGAATCCTTGGCGTTGGCATCTCATAATTCCTTCCTGGCTTTTGCGACATCCTCGTCTGGTCGTTCTGATAATTGGGCTTGAGGTCTGTAGACAAGGAGGCACGACAGCTGCGACTTGCCCTTGCAGATGCAGCCTGGCTCTACACTTCTACAGTACAACTTCGGGCGCCCGTGACATCGCGTCGAGGCTCTTTCAAGCGGAACCGATTTGAGCATGGCCAAACGCGAACTGGAGGCATGCTGACATAAGATTTCGTCAGCGTTTGTCCGATGTGGCTGGCTTTGCCCGAGCAGGTTTTACGGGATGCGCCTTTTCCCTGGCACACGGCTGCTTATCCTTAGAAGAGAGCAATGTAGAGCAAATGCTGTTCGAAATTGAGGCAAGAAGCAGCATCTCAAAGAGTCCAGGCCGGAAATGCCGGCGTCGAAATGTAGTCAAGCATTCTACTGATGTCCAATGTACTGCCGACCCCATACATGTAGAGGCTGATGTGCGCGTTTGCATACGTGTATTGTATGAATGTATGCATGTCTTTCTGTCCGTGTGCCTGTCTGCCTGCCTACCTGCCTGTATGTATGTGGCCGAACACCTGTGCGCTGCACTTTGCATTCGGCACTTGGACGCGATCAGATTCTTTCCCTGACGGCGTGAAACGTTGCAACATGATCCGATCAGACTCTTTCCAGAGAGCTCGCAAAATGAGAAGATCAGATGCGGGGCAGCTTAGCCATGGCCAGCGCCAGGACCTGGAGTCGGTGAATGCTCAGCTGGAGAAGCGAATCGCCTGGGACTCGTCTTCGCTTTGAGTGTCTCGAGATGGTCCTGGTCCGTCTGCACGGAGGACCAAGTTCAGGCCGATATCGCGGCTCTGCGCAAGGTGAGGCCGCTTTTGCGATCTGCAGGCCGTGAAACACCTGGTTGGCAGGGAACTGTTGATCTTCGAAGTGAGGAAGATCTCATGCGGGAGGCACAGAGCATGATGTAGAGTGCATGGAGCAAATTGACCAACCGAGAGGTCATTGTCACACAAAGTGAGCAGCTTCTGCGCAAGGCCCGGACCGGACCCTGATCTGCTCCCGAGTGAGGGGTTGGCAGCCTGGCAGGTAGAAGATCTCACGGCTGAAGAGAAGCTGGCCGCCGAAGATCGGAGGCCAGCTGCTGGAGTCGACTGCCTGAGCCGACAGTCAGAATAGGAATAGTCAGGCATTTGCTGGAAAGGGCAGCTCGCCTGGCATCTGAGGCCACGATGTTCCGGTAGTGCCGTGGGAGTTTGTGAAAACACAGAGAGGTCCATTCAAAGCTCAAAGCTGCGACTGTTCTGCAGGTTGAAAGAGCTGAGGCTCGTATTGCGCAGCAGTCAGAGCTCGAGGACGGGGGGGTGAAGGCAAGTGCCAGAGCTCGGTCGGACATTGCACATGGCTAGATTTAGCTTTCACAGCTCGTGTGTGTTCTTCTGTTCTCGGTTCTCGACCCGATCGGAATTTCCAGCATTCCGGAAGCGGCGGCCCCGGTGCCGTGTCCCAGACGCCCCCAGGCACAGGCCAGCACAGGCACAGGCACACGAGGCGGGTGCTGGTTCTTCACGTACCTTTTCGCAGTCGAAGGCAGAGGCAGAGATCCGCCAGACCATACTCGACTGCGACGACTGCGGTTTGCAGGAGCAGTGTGCACAACTCGACGCTGCCCAGCAGACGCTGAGCAACTCTGACTGCAGCTTCGCCCATGAGTGCTGTTCTTCGGTTCAGTTTTGAGCCAAGGCGCAGAAGTCGAGCGGCTTCGTCGCACCAACGACGCCTTGTGCCAGCAGGTTGGATCGGTTGGGGATGTCATATGAGTCTTGCATCTCCTTGCATGGGATGCAGGTGTTGGGTTCGGACGGCGAGGCCTGAGCCAAGCGATTCTCAGCGTCTGCGTCCTTCGTCCTCCGTCCTTCTTGCCCTTGCAAGGGCCCCTTTGCAGGCGCTCTGCAAGAGGCCATGGGCCAGAATCGGAGGTTCCTCCGCGAGTCTGACTCTGCGGAGGTGTCCCTGCTGGACGGAGAGGAGGACCAGGCGATGCGTGACGAAATCGGCCGGTTGGCCAGTCCCACAGATGGAGTCTGCAATGCAATCGATCAACTTACGAGTGCAAAAAGAGGTCCGGGGGCAGCTCCTTATCACGAGCCAATCTGGCAGTGTGAAGGCATCCAAGGGGGGCCAATGTTTGCAAGCGCATCCTTCCCCAGATCCGGAGAGCGTGCTTCTTTATTTGCCAGGGGGATGCAGCTGCACTTGCCTTGAGACTTCAGCAGCTTCTGGCGGAGCGCGAGGAGGCACCGCAAAATCCTGAATCCCAAGAAAAGCTCATCAAGCGGCGATTTTCTTCAGATTTTACAACTGACAGATTGGCCAGAAAAATGTACAGTGCAGACTGTGACAAAATGCTTTCATTAGAGGAGCTGGTAGCATATAGCTGCAGGGTGTTTGCAGCATCAGCAGGGACCGCTTGTTGCCGTCCTGAACTGACTACACCGGGTGCATGTGCTGGAAACACTACGGGCCCCACAGCCGAAAAGAACCCAGTCGACAGCACGAATTTATCCGACTTGCCAAGGCCTTCTGGGTAGAACGACAGCGCCTCTCAGACCACATCGCTTCCCTCGAGCGCGCTCAGAACGGGCGCAAGGGCCTCGAAGTCGGACGGGGTCCTTTTCATAATTGTCTCTGTGTGTTTGTGTGTGTGTGTCATGCAGCACAGAAGTCTCCAGCCAACGAAGACACTTCTGTGTATGCAGTGCAAAGGTACCTGCATGGTGCACATGGGGAGGGTTACTCCAGCTTGTGGCCATATACCATTCATGTCTGAAGCTGTGAGTGCTTGTGAGTGTTTTTCTTGCATGCTTGAAGCTTGAATACGAGTGTGAGCATGTGTGCAGAAAACTTTCCTGCAGGTTATCAGATGAGCCTTGAGACCAATTGTCCAAACAAGGACATCAGCAGATTAGTAGCTCTAGGCATAGGTATTGGAGAAAAAAGGATGACAAGAAACACAAGAGCCACTTCCGACTGCAAAATAGACCTCGAGGTCTACAGCAAGTGTGTGTCAGTATGGCCTTCCCTCGTGGGCACCAGCTGAGTGGAAGGTTGCTTCCACGAAATTGACTTCACATGCAACTTCCGAAGCTCGTGAGTTTTCACTGTTTGGAGCGACGGCAAGAGTGTGAAGCTTGAAATTATTGTTGACAGTTTCGTTGAGTTTGTTTCGCTCCGTTCTTTCCTTGATTGAGTACTGTTCGTCTGTTCGTCTTTGTCAAAGTATATCAGTCTCCCACAGTCACAATGTAGGATCTGAGTCGCCCTCCTCACATGCCGACACCCGGCTGACTCTCAGAAAATGAAGGATGACTCTCTCACGTGACTCTAAAAGTCAGAGCACACGTGAAAACAAGGCTCCGCAAAACCGAACCCGTGACTGTACCGAAGAAGATGGTCGGACGAAGATTATTCGTGGCTCTTTAGCTAGATGTCAATTACTAGTAACCAATCCTTCAAAGCTGCCGTCCTGTTCATCTTATCATGCTCGGACCTCAGACAGCACGACCTCCTCCATGTAGGGCAGACGAGGAAGTGCTGGTCATGTTCATCACCATCAATCAACGCAGTTTTGTGACATTCTTCAGATTGAAATTATTGTTGACAGTTTCGTTGAGTCTGTTCTGATCCGTTCTTTTCTTGATTGAGTCTCTGTCGTCCGTGTCGAAGTACAACAGTGTCCACATTCCTTCCTTAGGTTTTGAGTCTCCTTGATTCCCGTGGGTACCCTGCTGATGCTCAGGAAATGAACGATAGTTTTTTCACGTTTTTTCACGTGATTTCACAAGTGACAAGGACCCGTGAAGAAAGAACCCCATTGACTTTATTGAAATGTCGGAATTTTTGTGGCTTTGTAACTAGTCTCCAATTGAAAACATATCTAGCGTCAGACTTGCATTCATCTTCCCATGCTGGGACCTCAGCCAGCACGACCTCCTCCATGTAGGGGAGTTGGGGAAGTGCTGATCATGTACACCACCACTATCCATTGTGTTTGTGTGAGTTGAAGCACACTTGGCGAGCTGTTTTGCAAGGGAGTGCAAACTGTTATGCAAGGGAGTGCGAGCTAGCAGCTTGAACCGAATTTCGTTAGACGCTATCATCCTTGATCACATTTTGGCCTCAGCCAGCACAACCCCCTCCATGTAGGGGAGTCGAGGAAGTGCTGATCGTTTTCATAACCATCATCACTGTGAGTTTTGCAGTCTGTAAAGTGAGGCCTAGACCCCCGGCGAGCCTGGAGACCTCACTGTTAGCATGTCACCCCTTCCAAGTGAAGGGGTGTGTGTGACTGTGCAGCCTTGAGATATAGGACAAAACAGCAGAGTTGCAACAAAATCACCACAAAACAAGATCCGATGTGACAGCAGTGCGGTGCGAATCAGCTGCAAGACATCCAGCAGATCCGTGCATAGTTTCGTGCAGGGGGGCGCAGCCCTTGCTCATGACTGCGTCCAACGAAGCTAGTGAGCAAGGGGGAAGTGCTGAGGGACGCCTCAGCATGTACCTGCAATTTTGAATTGAAGCACAAGGCTTGTGATCTTTTGAACTCTGACCATGTAGGTCGACATTCGTAATCTCTTGCTTTGTATCACAGCAACACCTATGATGAGACAGGATGCTGATCGTTGCATCAGACGTAGTGAAGCTTTGTGCGCGTTGCGTTACCTTCTCGCGGAGGATGCTTATCTGAGTGTGTGTGTGTGTGTCATCCCTGTACCAAAGGGCTAAGTAGCTTCGCAGGGGGCTGGAGTGCAGCACAGAAGTCTCCAGCCAACGCAGACACTTCTGTGTATGCAGTGCAAACGTACCTGCATGGTGCACATGGGGAGGGGTACTCCAGCTTGTGGCCATATATCATTCAAGTCTGAAGCTGTGAGTGCTTGTGAGTGTTTTGCTTGCATGCTTGAAGCTGGAATACGAGTGTGAGCATGTGTGCAACAAACTTTCCTGCAGGTTATCAGATGAGCCTTGAGACCAGTTGTCCAAACACTGACATCAGAAGATTAGTAGCTCTGGGCATAGGTATTGGAGAAGAAAGGATGACAAGAAACACACGAGCCACTTCCGACTGGCATATAGACCTCGAGGTCTACAGCAAGTGTGTGTGTCTGTGTGATGTGTTTTACAGCCCTTTTTCCCTTTGTTGTTTTGTTGCGCAGCAGCTGGTTGCCGGCACGATTCGCAATGATTCGTCATCATGTTTCCAAAAGCAGGTACAAGCAATCTGTTGCGGCAGTACGATGCAGCTGTGCGTGCTTCGGGAGGCAGTGCGCCGCGCGCTCAGACGTGTCAGCTGATGTTGGGACACGGCTGATCAGAGATGCATCGTTGACAGCACAGACCCATAGCCGCTGATCCTCACAGAGGAGGTTGGGCACCGTGGCACGACATGTAGATGTGGCACTAGCACTTGCTAGGATCTGTGAGGCCATCCAGGGTAGAGTTTTGGATGGGCGGATGAGGCGTCGGCCAGGCCATTGGACAGATGATGCGCGCAGCCATGCTCCTTTATCTCCTCTCTTCATTCGCAACAGCTGGAGCAGCTGCGGCTCCCACATGGATGGGTGATAGCTTCGATCATCTGAAGGGTAAGTCGCTGCTAAAGATCACTCTGCCGGGATCGCACAACAGCGGCAACTATGTTGGTGGCCTGCATGCTCACCCGCTGCTCACAAGATCTTAGAAATGATGGGATCAGTAGTTATGGTTCTCCTGGATTTCAGGCGAAAGGTGTGACTGACCTCGATAGATGCCCCTGTGCGCCAGGCTATGCGAGAGTGACTACCGCTATGAGGAGTACCTTACCTCACCTAGCTCACAGGCGTTGCTTGCCAGAGGGCAACATGTCTTCAGCCAGGCCGAGTTTGATCGCAGAGACTCGTCATCGTCCAAATTGTGTGTCGATAGGTCGGCATGCGTCGTTGATGCGCTGCTTTCCCGCAGCTTAAGCTGAACTCGATTGTTTGGTGCCTGCTTCAAAGTATGCTGTGAATACAGACTCCAAATGAAGCTTCAAGCTCACGTCCTCCGTGTTCACAACGGCGAACCCACAATGCAGACACGGCCAGGCAAAGCAACATTGATAAGAGCTAAGAGCCTGAAAGAGATGTAACTGTAACACCGCAAGTACAGGTACAGTTTGGCTTCATCCTCTAATGTGGTCTCAGTTTCCCAAGCTTGGCAGCAGCGGTAGGAAACTATTCGTCGCTTCGGTTGTTCATGCTCCGATGTCGGAAGCAATATTATGGATACACCAAGCGGGCACGAGACCAGTGACTTCAGCACATATTACACGTGCAAACAGACTGGATTCACTCAGTTTAGTCTCGCCAAATCAGGCCGACACGAATGTCGCATCACAGCATGCCCATATCGGGATCTGTACAAGAATGCGCGGCTTGTGATCAGGAATGATTCCGTGGAACATCAACCATTTCCTGCCGATCAAGGCCCAGCTTCTGGAAGGAGTCCGGTACTTGCACCTGAAGATTTGCAACTTTGGAAAGCCAGGCAACCTGTCATGGATGATTTATGCCGTGGCCTCCATCCATCACCTGTTTTTAAGTTGCGGTTGGAGGGTCTTGGCTGGCCTATCCCCCTTACGACATGTTCCTACCGCACACGTAGGACAATCACTGCAAGGCGTACGATCACTCAGCAGCTGCTGTTTTTCACAGGGTCGCCCGACCAAAAGGTGATTCTGTGGCATCCGTTTGTTTCCCCAACTCGAGGATGATGTAATTCCCTGAGCAGCCTGAGCACTTGTACGTGGCAGTTTTTGTCGACCAGCCATTGAGTCAGGGTTTCCGGAGACTGACAGCGAAGTGGCTGTCTCACTGCCTGCATCGGTGTTGTAAGCCATCAAAGATCTTTCAGGCTTAAGCCTTAAGGCTTTCATCAGTCTTGGTCCGCACAATCGTTTCACACGCTGGAGCTTTATCGTAGTGCATGGCTTCGATGAGTGAGGCCGTGTTCTGGCATCTGCCCAGCTGCATGCCAAATCAAGACTTTATAAGCCATGGATTTAGTCAGCCATCGTGACGTTCTGAGAGATCCGACGGATGTGATACTTTATGTGACATGCATGATGATTCGGTTTACTTTGCACCCGTGGTCATGGATGTAGTTGTGCCATTTTCCGAGTACTGGCAGTTACGATGTTTGATGTTGTTGACACTGCTAGCAAACGTACGACAACGATGACCGTCATCGTGATAGCTGAGTGGTGTAAGACATGTATGAGATGCAACACAACGTTGATCGTCATCGCATTTCTGGTGGATCTGTTCGGTTGTTGATGCTGGCAGCTATGATGTTTTCGCTTAGTTTGCCCGAGACCACCGTGCAATTGAGTGTTTTTGCAGTGTTTACACATGTAGCAACATATGCTTCTCCAGTCTAGTCCAGAACAATCACTGTTGTTGCCTTATGTTGAGATTTTGACTACGTTTTTGGCGACTTTGACCATGTAGCCCCTTTGCACCAACTTGACCAGCAAGTATAAAAAAGTGCCGCCCGATGCGATGTGACCTCAAAATTGTTTCGGGGACTTTGAAGGTGACCTCATGGACTTGGCAGCGGTCCGATTCCAGCATCGCGGATACACCACCCATGAGACGGCGCCCAGACAGCAAATTCCAGCCGCGCCCTCCTGCCACCGCAAAGCGGAGACAAGACAAGATGCGCAGAAAACGCCGCGTTGCCCTGGGCTGTTCTCGCAACAAGGTCCTGTCGACGTTGCATGACATTCGGCACTTTCTGCACGAGCATCCCAAGGAGGTTGCCGCTTGACGGCAACACTCTTATAATGCTGAGCTAGCAGTTGCAGATTCTACTTGCTGGCCACGTGTGAATTCCAGCTTATGAGCAGATCAAGCCCGACAGACTGCAGCTTGAGAGGTTCTCTTGGCCTTCAACAACTTGCACAATAATGCGTCCAAAGTCTTCGACAAAGCTGACGTGAATGCTCTCGTCGCAGCCGTGGAGTGGGAGCTAGGTGCGCTCGGCGGAAAACAGCCCAAGCTCACCCAAGCTCCCTGATTCCGTACAGGTGTTCTGTAAGTATGTCGAAAGGTGTAACGCGTTAGTGCGGTTGCCTGTTATCACCCACGGGGTCGCAAGCGCTCCCGCAGTGGCGCACGTGCTTCGAAGCCGCTTGCACCTTTTCCTACTCCCGCGCAACAAGTCGAGATAGCCCTGAAACTGAAGGGGGCACGATACGAACCTGAGAGCCCAATTTGCCGAAGCTTGTTTCTACTACAGCCCGCTGGGCTGGCACACCTCTGAGAGACTGTTGGCCCCTTTCAGGAGAAATCATGATCAGCAGACATGACCTTTTCAACAAAACCCTTGGCGAGCTCGTGGATTTGAACAAGCGGATTGCTGTGCCTGTGCAGAAGGCAGTATTGCGGCTTCTTTTTCTTAGCATATCCTGGCAGTCATGACATTCGTCGCAGTTGGTAGATCATGTTGAGGTATTTGTCAAAGGCGCTCGCCACGCCTCTCATGCAATCAGCGAGCTGGACTTGGCCGAGAACTGGGCACCCGCTATGGCCAGCGGCAATCTGACTCTTGCAAAGGACTGGTTGCTGCGGGATCTGAAGTCTGAAGCCACGCAACATTCCAGGTACTACGTTATGCAGGCCAATCCCAACAATGCAGAACCACTGATGTACGAGGCTATGAATTCCGCCCTGGGGCCACAATCAAACTTGAGATTCTTGGAACCCTTCCTCCTAGACTTGCAAAGCCTTGTGATTGAAGCGGTGCGACAAGAACCTCAGATTCAGATCAATGTGATCGACACTGACTTCCTTTCCATTAGCAGGCCTTACCAGATATGCATGCAGCTGATGGGTATCTCAGCGGATCACGCCGAGAGCTCCGATTCGGTGGGTGTGTGGCTTACTCGCTTGGGCGTAGCTGCATTCTGTGCTGTGCTTTCTGTCTGGGCTTATGGCAGATGCCATAACCCAACCGGCTACCAGCGTCATACATCCTGATCAAGTTAAATACCGGAGTATCCACCTGTGCCAACACGGAGCTGGTGATTCGTGTTTTGCAGCGTGTTGGGCCGTGACCGTCGCTGCGGAATGCTGCCGGAGGCGCAGGCAAGCTGATCGAGCATCAGGCGTACACGGAATGAGTGCTCCACCTGTCCGGCAGAACACGAAGGCATCGAGCCTCCGCTCGTGATCATTTCGGCCCGTGCTTGAGAAAAAACGTCTTTGAACCTCGGAGCATCCTGCACTCAGCAACTTTGGTTTCAGCAGCTTTGGACAATAGATTTTGCAGTGTCCCACTGGCTGCATCATCCATGTCAGCGTTGGTTTGGTCAGTGTTTTCTCCTCTGAGCCAGCTCGATCTTGACAAAGTGAGGCCGAAAGCACCTGGCCTGAGTGGCGCACCGGCTGCTGCAGCAGCTGCAGAACTTTCGCTGCAGTTATCAATCAGCTGCACGAGTGGCTTCCGAATTTGCTCATGCCCCAGCACCTGAGGTCACAGGCGTTGCTCGACGTCTGCGAGAGACAATTGGCGCTTGATTGTACAGAACACTCTGAAGTGACGTTCTTCGGTTCGGGCAATGTGCAATCGCAGATCACTGCAAGTCCCTGAGCCTGAGTAATCATAGCACCTAGTTGAAGCTAGGCCCTTGCTTCCCGGATGCAGGATGGAAGGTTTTGGGGCTTAGGGCTAGGGGGCTTTTTCCAGTCGAGCAGTCGCATGAACGAAAAGGCAGCTGTCCAGAGCGGTCCCGGGTGGGATGCCCTTTTTCGTTAGACTCTTGATCCACTTTGACCCTAGAGTCTAAGCCTAAGCCGAAGCCTTTCGACCAGCATCAGAGTTGGGCCGGGATCGATTTCATTTTTTCGGCTCTCTGGCGGCTGCCGCTCAGTGACGCAACACAGTTTATAGGGCTGATCCGCTCGTGGAGGCGCAGCAAGAAGTATCAGGGATGGCAAAGTTGAGGATGTAGGCTAGGCGGCTAGGCGGCTAGGTGGCTAGGTGGCTAGGTGGCTAGGTGGCCAGGCTAAAGCTTTCATTTGATCTCTGGTGGCAGGAAGTCCAATGGCTACAGTGCCTGCTCCGGCCTCAGGGAGCGAGGATTGCCGCGGAGGATCCCATCATCCTTTCGAGGCCACTGCCTTCGTAGCCGCCCGTGGCGGGGCAGAACGTCTCGCTGGCCACCCAACCCATGCTGTCGAGTTTGGACAGGTATTGTCCGGTTTTCGTTGTCCCAGTACCGAGGCCCAAGTTAGGATTCTCAATAATCATGCAACGGCCTGCCATTTGCATAATGGCGTATGTTCTGAGGCGGCTCCAAGTGTTGAGCATGCACCTCGTTCTGCCGGCTACCTAGTGGTCGCGGATCTCGGCAGGAAGGTACAAGCTCTCTTGTCTGAAGAACTGCAGGTGTCAACCAGACCTCGTGTTCAGAGCCAGGTGTCTTCAGACTTTGAGCGACAATTGTCCTAGCTGAACCGCATCAACGTGCCAGGCTGCCACTGCAGCCATTGCGGGATCTGCGTTTGCTATCCTGACGAGCAAGGGTCCTGGTCGTTGGCAGTCGCTACAGTGACTGTTGTGTGCCATCCGAGACGGTGAAGACAGCAAGCATCTTGACAAGGCGGCAGAAAAAAGCCTGGACCTGCACGCAAGGCACTCCAATCCCAAATGTCACGGAACATGCAAGATTGAATGCCCATCCCGTTCACTCAACCACGAACTGCATCCTTGCAGGGTCTGCGAGTAGTTGCAGCACGAAAAGCTGTTCCTCCAGGCCAGACAGAGACTGCTCATGCCCAGAGTAGAGCGGCCAGTCTCTAGCAGAGCTGTCACTGACTCCAGGCCATGAGTTGGATGCAGGTTTGCAACACAAACTACAAATGCCCTAGCATAGGCGACCACGAATCCGCTCTGATCATTGCCGCCTGGTTTTACATCCGCTGGAAGTTAGCGCAGCACCTGCCCTTTGACAAAGCATTCACCAGCACACACGATTCTGCTCCTACGGAAACCAGCTTGACTGTGTTCGGGTGCAGCAGTACCTCATGGTGGCCTTGAACTGGAAACTGGGGAGTAGACCCTTCGACAAACTGACCGTGTGCAGGATTTGCTCTTTCGCCTCCAGGCTTAATAAATACAATGGCTCGAGAAGATAAATGCAGCTGGCCTGGGGATGGGATTGGGAGATATCAGGAGTGGATGATGTTTGTTTGCACGTATATGGATCTCGGGTGATGACCCACAGCATGTGGCGAAGAAAGCAGCAGCAAACAGCATGTGTTCGTGCTTACCCTTTAGGATTTCAGGCGATAAGACAAGTTTGTTGTTGACGATCACCTTGGACTCCTTGAGCAGCATCGGACACAAGGGTTAAACAGCATCAAGTTGCATTTAGGCAGTGACGGGTCAAAAGAGGCCATCGAATTCTTCCGAAGGACAACCGCCGTTGCATGTTGCAGGACCCGCTTTGACTGTCCACTCTCGAAGTTGCAAGGTATTCCATGCGCTCCGGTAACAAATTCGATGGGACCGATGTTCGCTGAGAGGAGCGTATTTTGGCATGAAGGGGAACACTGCGCCTGCGTAGCCTTGAAAGGCTCCGGGAGGAACCCACGCTCCAAGGCAAACCCGGCGCTTCCCCAGTTCCTTGCGGCCACCTATCACCGGTGGAGAAATCTGAGGGTCTCGAGGTAGATAACCCAAGTCTGCTTTGCAGGTCGCTTGGCCTTCATTCATTCGCTTAACTTTCGAGGAACCCCCGCTGCATCTCCCAAGAAACGCTCTCGTTCGCACGGTCAGGACCTCCCAGGAAAAAGCTTTGGAATCTCAAGTGCAAGATTTCTCGCCCGGGTCCCTCCCATTTCAGAATACATCTTTGCATTCCAAAGCTGTGCTGCAAAGATGAATGTGTCTTGGACATTCGGTTCGGCGACTTACGTCGGATCAGTGTGATGCTTCGCTGCGTGGTTGCTTCAGCAACCTGCTCTCGCCGTTATGTCAATCTTTCTGCTGTTGATAACATGGAGTCGACAGGTGTCTACTGCGAGGCATTGGAGAAGTGTGAACGACGCAAAACTCGCACTGCAAGAGACTAAACGGTCTTTTCGCAGCACTGCCGCTCCCCGAATGCAATCAAGTCTTCGTGGTCGCCCAAGGTTTACGTCGGCGAGGTGCCAGTCGGCTCCGAGCACCCCATTGCAACTCAGACGATGCGGACGCCTAAGAGATGCACAGCCGTCCGCTGATGGAAGCTGGCTGGCATGCACTTCGCAATTCGGCTCAGGACGACGACGCTGACAACTGATGTCGAGGCGACAGTCTCCCAGGTCAGACCTCTGCACGGCTTGCTCGCCTGCCTCGCAGAGCTGGGGTGATTTGGGATTGTCAGGTCAAGAAGTGTGCGGATATGGGCATTGATATTGCCTGGCCCTCATGCCGCCTCATGTCGCAAGCTGCACTCAAGCTGCACAGCCAGGTGCGATTAACAGTGCAGGGCATGTGACGGGCTCGGCTCGGCCGCTGAGTCTGAGCTTCGCAATCGAAGAGCGCTCGAATTGTGGAGGAAGGAAGCCAAAGCTTGCGAGCACATCAAAAAGCGCCTCCTCGAAGATGGCCACACGTACACGCTTCGAAAATAGTTTCTGGAATTCACGCAGCCCCGTCAAGCCAGGATACAAGACCCCTCTCGTCGCTGACATCCACTTCACGCCCAAGGTTGCTCTAGTTTGTGCCGACTTTGTGGACAAGGTCCGACATTGCAGAAGATGCAAACACGGTTCTCTTGCCATAGTAAATCACAAGGTCCGAGTGAATCCTGGCAATTTTGCAGATGGCTGCAGCCGCAGTGTCGAATCTCATGAATAGCACCACAAGAGCGTTTTCTGTTTTCATGTGCTTTGACAAACCATTTAGGTCGCAAGTCCTTTGACACCATCGATGAGCTGACAGAGGAGGACATTGAAATACATACTAATCATTCACCCCGAACTTGAAACACCCTCCTCGTAGTCAAGCTGTCACTGTCGAGCAGGAAGCCAACAGTAAAGGTATGTCCCTTGCAGTAAGGCAGCCCCCGCAAATGAACTGCATATGGTAGGCAGTGGCGTAACGGGATTGCAAGGGTCCGGCCAGGCAGGGTGACAGGTCTGTCTGACTGATGTTCCCCTGGTCCCCGCGGAAGACCGTTCGCCGGAATTGGTGTTTGTCAGATCATGGAGATGTTTGGTGGTGGTGGGATACTCCTGCCCACTGCTCCGCAGCGCACCATTTCGTTCCTTTCAGCAGGATGTGAAGGAAGCCAAAGATGCAATTGAGGAGGCATTGACTCCCTTGGCCCGGCTCTGAGCTACTGTGCAATGCAGAGAGCGGGTGCTTCTCGTGGGGGGACAACCACAAACTGAGGGGCGACTACGTAGATACTTTGGACACCCCGCAAGTACTTCCCAGAAGACATAGAAGCCACCAACAGTGTCCTGTTCGCCTCAAAGTGGAGCCCAGGTCCAAAAGCTGAAGGAGCAAAACAAGTCGATGCGAATTGGCATGGACGCTTAGCACATGGCGCATGGACCGTCGCGGAGCGTTGAAACCCCACCAGGCGGTGTATGCCTGCCCAAGGTGTGAACCATGGATCCCTGGCTGAGCGAATCCTTTTTCAGTATGGAGACTCGTGCTGATCTCAGGTGGCAGAAACACTCGAACAGCTCGATTTCATGTTGGCATGACTACCTGCAGAAGCCAGGCCTGAAGGCATGGTGGCCTCGGCCATTGAGTTCGGGGAGATCTGCCGCAAACACGACTTCCACAACTTTATCTTCAGCCTTAGCCTCCGTGGAACAAAGGCAACGTTCTTGCGGACTTGAGTCCCAGTCCTTGAGGCATGAAGTCTTCAAATCCGCAAGTCATGGCTGGGGCCCTCCTTGGTTTGAGGACAATATCCTGTATCTTGTTTCCATCGTCTCGTGTCGTTCCAGGTGAATGCGTACCGGCAGCTTGCACGCGAGATGTACAAGCTCGGCTGGGACTGTACAAGGGTGAACCGCGTCAAGCTGTCGAGTTGAGCTCCCGCTGCGCCTGTCAGGACTACCCCTTGCACCTGGGTGTCACTGAAGCTGGTGGTGGTTCTGACGGTGCTCATGTTCAAGTCGCAGCATTCTGACATCACGCCACAAGACTGGGAGGTCGTATCAAGTCGGCAGTCGGCATTGGAGCCCTGCTTTTGGACGGCCTCGGAACGATCCTCAATTCTGCATTCTTGGCTCTCCGACCATGTGCTCTGAGCGGCCTGGCGAGGTGACACCATTCGTGTGTCGTTGACAGAGGATCCAGAGTATGAGGCCAAGCCTTGCATTGCCCTGCGAGGCCAGTCCGCGCCCGTCACAAGCTCCGGCTTTTCCATAAGGGGTTCGGCATCGCGAGTCGCGGTCTTTGTGCAGCGTCTGTCTCTCCTCGCAGTTTTGCCCATCCTGGTCCCACCTCGAGCCAGCCAGTTGTGTCCTGGTCGGAAGTGGAACTGCGGTAAGCGTTGTATTCGAGCGTAGCGAACTCGTCCACAACTACCGCGAGGACGGGGTCCCTTCGCGGCTGCGCTCTTGCGTTGCAATTGCATCGATTCGATCGCCGCACGTCCCGGTCGATCGGTCAAGAGGCGGCAAATCAAGGCAGTTGCGCTTTCGCACGGTCAAGAGGCGGCAAATCAAGGCAGTTGCGGGCCAGACGCCGAAAGTCTAAACATGCTTTTGAATGCTCATGTCATGCTTCGAATGGCAGCTGTGGATCCTGGCTCCCATAGAGTCACCATGAGACCAGATTTTGCACGAGTCCTTAGCCGTGTTGAACCGCAGGCGTTGCAGAGGGGGCCGTTGGGAAGGCACCTGCCGCCCCAACACTGTAGTTTGCTCTCGGGTGCTCAGACTCTAGGCTAGATCTTCCCGCCAGCTGCCGGCAAGGGTGTTGCGCCTTTCGAAGAGCACAGCCAGAGAAGGAACGGTCAGTTCTCTCGACGCAAGTGCCGTGCTGAAAGTTCCATGCGTGAGTCGACGGTAGCATAACTTGTGTCCTTTGTCGCCCAGGTGCGAATATCCGATTGATGTCCCGCTCAACCAAGATGGATCCGTGCTTGCACGCATGTCAGTCCGCTACTCAGCAGAGCACAGAGTAGAGCCTCCAGGCTCGGACGCCCTGTGGCAATCTGTGGCAAGGTGAAAGAACTGACTAGCCTGGATACTGCTGGACTTTGCGACCGGCTCGGGCTGCGGTTACACCCTCAAGAGCCTTCAACCCTTTGGTGGCATTTTTTAAGTTGCACCTCGCACGCTGCCAAGACTTCGTGCTGATGGCGATGTGCAAAAGGATTGGAAGAGCGTGGATGCTGTGGTTCTCGCCTTGAGATCGCACATGGACCAAGGGCACTGCGATGCTAGCATTATTTCCGAGGTGATTGAAGGTATGCTGCCCCCTGGCGCCGGTGTGAAGCTCAAAACCTTGCTGGACGTGCCGACAGGTCGGACACGTCTTGCCGCAACTCACTCCACCACGTCTTCACTGCTTAGCTCCGTCTGGTGGAAGGTGTTCTTTGCAAAGCCGGCCCCAACGTTCCCGAGGGTGCAAAAGCCTCAGCCAGATCTTAACAACTGGCGATGTGTATTCGGGGATACCCGTGCTGCTGGAAGTACACAGCACCTAAGCGACACGTCCCAAGAGATAGTGGCAAAAGGCAACCGTGCTCATGACTGCGGATGCAGTAGCTGCAGGCACCCACGATGCTTGTAGTGAGCAGTTTTGTTCTGCGGAGAGACCACTGCACCTTCGCTTGCAGGCGACAAGCTGCTGGTGCCCAAGTTTCAAGCACCTAGCACGTTCGCATCCGCTTGCCGACTTTACCTGACTGTGCGACTATGCTGCGTCAGAAATGAGGGATGCAGTTAAGGCCAGAAAGACTGGGCGGCTATGCGGTTGTGTTTACCGGGGAGGAGTCTCAGGAACTTTGTGCCGGCTGGTTTCTCACCATGGCACTTGGATCACCGGAACATCCAGTCGTAAACTTTAATAGCTCTTCGAAGATGCAGTGCTACACCCAGCTGCAGGGGAGGTTTGCCGACAGACAATGAGTCCGTCTTCTCAAGTACACAGTGGCTACCGTTCCTCCGTTGTCCGAGTCCCCTTCCCCCCGGGCTCTGGGCAGTGCAGGCCCTGAGTCGACAAGCTCAAGCCTGAAAGTTACCACGGATAGCTTAGACTGGCAGATGTACAGAGTTTAACAGTCCATTTCGAGGTGCTTCATGTAAGCCAATCGCTATGCTCGAACAAACCGTGCAAGCGGCAACGCCTTTCGGACAGAGCATGAAAGGAGCAATAGTTTTTGCTGTCTTTTAGGTCCCAAGAGGAGTTGCGGTGGCAAATGCAATGACGCCCACGTGGAGCGGCGGCGGACGATGTGTATCGGGGACGGACATGCAGCGAAGGTGAAAGGCTCCTTTGTGGAAAATGTGGCCTCCGGAGAGGCAGAGTTTTTCGAGGTTTTAGGCATCCAGGCCGGTGAGCTGTTAGCTGCTCCGCTGGTTGCTGTCTCCATCATGGAATCATACACACGTCGCAACATGAACTCGCTCCAGCTCTCGACCACGGCTTGCAGTTTCTTGATTCTCGGGTACCTCTGTTTTGTACTCTCTTCAACCACCGGGACAGGATGAGATGCAGGACGTGCTTGAAAAGGCATCGTTGGCATCCCAGCATGACGACAGCGATGCGCACAGAATTGCTGCATTTTGGCTGCATGAACTGGTAAGAATGATAGCGAAGGCCACGATTCATTCTGCTGAAACCTGCGAACCGGCATGGCAGGATAAGCCAGTCACTCTCCCACAGATTTCATTCCCACATGCATCCACCCAAACTGTAAGCTGGCTTCGTTGCAGGACTTTCCTTGCCAGAAGGTGCTCTGCACTTTATCGAGATTTCCTGTGGAATGCTTCTGCCATGAACGACTGTCAGATTCTTTGCGCAGCTGGGGCAGCTGGAGGTTGGCAAATCCGCCCGTGTCTCAACCACGTCTGCGGGGAAGGGCTCGTGCCATTGCAAGCTTCTTTTCCCAGGTTCCCACCATGCTTTGGTTCCACTATGCCAAGGAATGGCCCTTGCATGTGTAGCTACGCCAGAGTCCCCAATGGCCATGTCTGTTGTGCAACGTGAAGCTGAACTGCAACTGAACACGTGTTGTCGAACAGGAAGACAACAAAGACCAAGATGATGTTGCCTTGACCTTGCTGTCTTGAAAATTGTGCGGAGACTAGGATTTGATCTAGAAAGTGAGAAGAGCTGCTCGCAAGGTCGTTGAGGCATCGGCGGACTTCGGCAGTCTCTTCGTGGATGCTTGTCCTGCGAGCAGGGTGATTTTCATGGCTTATTTCTGATGCTACGTTGCGCTCGTCGGACTTCTGTGGCTTTCAGGATGGAATGGGTGAAGGTCTGCTCTGGGATGCAGAAGCATCGGCCTTACGAGCACCTCCGAGACTCTGCTCCCACCTGCACCAGTCTCAGACAGGATCTCTCGTCTGATGAGCTGCGCGAATCGTCTTTTAACCTGCTCCAGGCAGAATCTTGACAGTCTTTCGGATCGACGCGATCGGACTTCGGCCTGCAGTGTATGCTTCGCACACTTGCTACATACAGGCTTCGCGAATGCGTATTTCCAAGACGGAGTTCATCAGCTGTCCGTCCTGTGGTCGAACTCTTTTTGATCTGTCTGGTGCTCAGAGCTGTCGCTCCGGTTCAGGCGTGGATAAGGTTGGGACTTCTCTGTGTGGTTAAGGCAGGAAACCACGGCGAAGATTCAAGCACGAACCGGGCATCTCCCAGGCAGATTCTGGACCCGAGTTGCAGAGCCGTCGAAGGAGACGGCAGGAGTTCTCGGAAGCATGTCTGACAAGCAGGTGTCCGAATTGCCGTCATGGGGTGCATAGTCAACGGGCACGAGTCCCAGAGTCGGAGTGGCATTTTTTTTGGAGAATTCCTGGCATTTTACTTTAAGGCCCGGGGAGATGGCAGATGCGGATTTCGGTTACGTGACACGGCTGCACGCCACAGCGTGGGGACAAGGTAGAAGTTTGCTAGTGTGACAACTTCTGCTACACGGATGGCGTCCTTTCCCAAGCCGGGCTAAAAGGCATGCTTTGGCATAAGCATGTACTCACGTAGCCACTTGAGATTCAGCCAGAGGCCGGCAAATGTTATGTATCTGTTGGGGCGTGCGGACCAGAGTGTGGGGACTCGGGATTGCAGTGTAAGCCAGTGTGACCAGGAAGACTCTGGAAGTCTTGGCCACTCCTCGCTCAAGCCAGAGCCCGTAGCATCCTTGGTGTCGGTGTCAAAGGTTGGTAGTGGAGTTGGAAAGCTGGGCCCTCAGTCCAGTCAGTCCGGTGTATTTCACACATGGAAGTGCGCAGAGCAGGTAGAGCACAAGGAAGGCTGATCAGCGCAGTCTCTCCAAGCGTTGTCATGTGCAGTTCTCGTGAAGCGACTCAACAATGACATCTGTTTTCTTTGATATATTAACTGTTGCCCATCCCACCTGTGATTAGGGTTCGGCCTGTGGCCTGGTTGCCACCTATATATGTCCCGCTGCCCTGTCCTGCGGGTCGTGCTGCTTTGGTGATCCCGCCTTGGGCGTGGAGGTTAGTTGGGACAGCATATGTGGGAGTCGGGCACCGGGAAACTCGACTATGGAGATTGCGCCTTTCTGATATTTTCAGATGTAGCACATTGCATGCAGGGGCACAGGTGGTCCAGGGTCGTTTAAGCACATCATGAAGCTCGGAGCATGGGCAAGTGCAAAGGATAATAATTTGAGAAAAGTTGTAAAGACACAATAAAACGCTTTTGCGCGAAAGCTCGCACTATTCGGCCATTTCCCTCTGAGGGGAGTTTTGAATAACCGCCACATGAGGGTCGACCTCTATGTCAACTACGACGTTGTGAAGCGGGCAATTCCCTCTGCCGAAGCCGTCGAGGCGGGTGGTGCCTTGAGACTTTGAGTCGGTACTTCACTCCTTCAGTGTACATGTGTGGTGAGGCATTGGTCGATCTGATCAAGGAGCACGTGACTGAGGGCCTGTGTTCTTTCCAAGCTGCAGGATGTGGGGCCATTCAGAAAGTAATTGGTGCTCCAGCCAGTGAGCGGCTGCGGTGGATTCCAGCATATTCAGTCTCCTGCTCCAGCTAATGTTTTCTGGACTCAGGCACGGGCGCTGGAGCGATCCAGTTGAAGCTGAGGATGTGGAAGCGGAGGTGGGCCGATCACTCTGCCGCAATGGCACCACAGTTCCTTGGACGTTGCAGGTCGGAGCTGTTGCAGTCCTTTGAAGAGTGACCGGTGCTGCAAGGGTGCCAGCGTAGACCGTAGGCTATATCGACAAAGTCAATGTAGTCAATCTCCAGATGCTGTCCGCGTGGGCAGTCTAATCGGATGCAGTAGCCTTGTTTCTTCTGCTTCGTTTGTTCACTGTCTGGTGTTCTCGATTAAAGCAACGTCCCGCACCAACGAAGCTGAGTGTCATTAAAGCTAGATGCCTTTTGGCTTAAGAGAACTGGCAAAAGTGCCAGGCCTGCTTTCTGGCCTCTCTGAGCTTTTGATTTTCTCATCTCCAGACGGGGGGCGATTCTCCACGATGTCGATCATCGGCTTACCCAAACGAACAGAGTGAGAAGACTGCAATTAAAGACGGTGATTATTGGATCGAGCTGTCCCTCACTGTGGAGGGCTGGAGGTGCCTCCATGCCAGCAGAAGGTTGTCAGAAGTGAAGCGCTCTCTTTATCTCTAGGCCTCAGTGCGTGTTGGAAGGCATGACGACAGCGTACTCCAGAGGAGCAGCAGGGTTGATTGAGGCAACTGTATAAACACAGTTCAATAAAACCCGTGATGTGGACATGTGAATGGTGCAAAAGCGCACAGATGTGAAATCAAGGTACCAAAGCGCGACGGCCTGTGGGCGTTACTCTCCATCAAGCTTTCTAAGCGGACGGGACATTGCGCTTGAGAATCTCCCACATGTCGCTATGCCGCAATTGCTGGCTCGACTTAGTTAATTTGACGCGGCATTTCCCCAAAGGTTGCCGGCTCAGTTGAGCAGTATGTTGGTCGTGGTTGCACTGCAAGCAACGAGACACTGCTCTGCTTTCCCGGCACCTGACCCAGGAGCTCCAAGCCGAATGTCTCAAATTGTGCGGGAGATGCCCCAAATCGTACCCAACGTTGCCAACATGAGTGATGCCCTTCATAGACAAGTTAGTTTTGTTTCACGAGACGGCACGATCTTAAGTAATAAGTAATGGACAAGTGCCTGGCACATCGCAAATTCTCGTCTTGCCTTGCTCTCGCGCCTCTCCAAAACTAATGATTGCGATGCGCAGCAGGAAAGCGGATGATTGTGCTTTCTCGCCTCTCCAAAACTAACGTAACTCATGATGAGCCCATGAATCGAGTGAGACAGTGCAAGGTGGGGCAAAGTGATGCCCGTGACTGCACTTCGAGCATGGCTCAGCAGGACCGAGATTTAGCCTTGTGCCACAGGAAACTGTCAAAGGGAGGCCGACTCGAGACACCGACTGACTGCTCAGGAGGTGATCCGTAAAGAGCTCCCGCCTTAACTTCGGGCTTTGTTATTGAACTCAGTTGCACCTTCTGCGCTGCAGCCTCTCCAGGACCTTGGGTGTGCAGAAGAAGAAGGGGATCGAGTCCCGCTTCTTTGTTTTGTTCAAGGACGTCTGACACCTTGCACTCGCCTTCGGGTTCGATGCAGCCGGGAAGGACAGATTAGACTACTTCACCGCAGAGGCCGATGAACGGTCAGAGCCACGAGGTCGCTTGACCTTGAACGAGGTGGAGAAGCTGGAGGCCCGCTCCGAGAGGCTTGAGACAAAACAGGCGCTTGGCCCAGGTACGAACATGAAACGAGTGCGTTCCCTGAGAAATCAAGCCCAACCTAGTTCTGCATAGCTGTGGGGAAGAAGGTGTGAGGGCGTTTTGCTGCTGCCGCTACCTTCGTCACCCATGTCTTGACGAGTGTTGTCTTGGAGTGTGAAGCTGCAGGTTCAGGAGGATGGCTTTTCTCTGATCTTGGTCGGAGGTAATGCTCCCAAGCCTGTGTATTGATCCCTGACTTGGGGGACTCGGGGTGCACGCTTGAAGCCAGGTCAAAGCCTGACGCTGAAAACTCCAGAAGCATCATTGGAGCCATGGCTTTCGTCGCTGAAGCCCCTGTGCCCCTGTCAGTTTTTGGTGAGGGGTCAAGCTCTCTGGAGATGAGTTTAAAGTTTGCTAGATATTGAGGGGTGCGAGACATGACAGGCTCAAGGCAAGCGACGGCAGTGACAAGGCTAAGGTTGGCTGTGTAATCTGGCAACATGCTTCGTTTAACAGTGTGAACGGTGATGTATGAAGGCAGACTACTCGTGTTCGTGTCAGCTGCATGCCAGACTCGTGCTTGGTTCAAAAAATGGCAAAGTAGCTTGATTTGACCTTTGTCACGGCAAAAAGCTTTCAAGCCGGGACCGTAGCCACATTTCCCAACCCAGCGGATGCTCCTCGCTTCAGAGATCCAGGCAGAGACGGTAATTGCAAAAAGGGCTCCTCTTGAAAGAAAAGGCGAGGCGCCGAGGCGGCGGCCTGTCTGCGGCTTGTCCGAGCCTCGCCGAGCCGCCATGGAGCATGCTGCCGGAAGAAGGCGAGGTCGACGAGGGCAAGCAGACGAAGATCGACGTGCAGAGAGAACACAGGCCAGCTTCATCTGCAGTGACGGCCACATGCACCGGAAATCAGTCTAACGTGCGCCTTTGTAGTGCTCATCTTCTCCCGTGCTCGGAGACTGGAGATGTCTTGAAGATGTTTGGTTTGTCCTTTTAACATTAGTGGTAGTATCATGTGATAGCGGCACTGCCACCAGGTACGACATGCAGCCGCTCGGGGAAGCATGGATGATGAGACAAACCAATCCTAAAGCCTGAGCTCGCCACATAGTTTGTGAAACGGCTTAGTTGGATGGATGTATTGCCCGAAGCACACACAGCCCGAAAGCATCATGCATGAAACACGCGTTATTCAATTACAAACCATTGCCTCCTGGCAGTATTTCGGGCCTAGCTTCGAACAATCGTACAGAGCTGTGCCCTTTTCACATCAAGGCACAAATGGGGTGCATCTGCATCAACGTTGTGAGGCTCCCGAGTAGCCCTGCCTTGGAATGACGGTGTAGACCTTCCACAGACAGCCGTGGCAGCTCTTTCAGTTTCGACAAGTTGTGTCTCCTTGGTTGTTGCTCAACATCTATATTCAACTGATCACCCGCTCAGAAGCCACTCCTTCTCTCAGCCATCTACAGCCACCCACCTACCTACCCTCCCGTGGACACCGCCACACTATGGAAGTCAGATGGCCGAGAAAGTCAAGGATTCGCCTTTAGCGATCGAGAGATCGTACGGTTCAAGTGATCCTTGAGGCTAGTTTGCCGTACACGAAGGAGCCAACGTTCTGAGAACGCAACCATGACCCAATTCATTGGTGTGAGGACACAAGCTCTTACTTACGGCACATGCTGCGTGAATAGGTGCAGCTGCCCCGTGTTGGTTTTTTTGCAGGTGCCGGATTTCATGTCTGCAATCCCTTCCACGTGACCTCTGTAGCTTCGTTTGGATGGCAACATGTACAGGCGCCATGCCCCTTGCCTCTAAAGACACTGTGCAGTTTGTCCCTTGGTCTGTATCACCCACCCACCTGCCGTATGTACGACGCGGATAGGCATGTGATGGCATGTTGTTGCCCTGTGCAGGTTTTTCAAAAGACGAAGACGCTCAGAACATAAATTTCCCAGATGTTGAGTTGCTGAAGTTGAGATTGGCAGACTCCATCCGTCAAGCTTCTTGAGGACACTTCAGTCACACTGTGACAACTGAACCAAGGATGTGCAAGTTTCACCTGATGGGCAGCTGTCAGCGCCGCGCCGGCATTGGACCACCAAGTAGGAATTGGACGCTATTGGTTGATGCTGCAAAATCGACGTCAGGAGAGGGGCTCAATGTCGTTTCGCACATGACCAAAGCGACCTTTCGGCAAACAGCGATGGATATAGGTCCGCTTTCAGTTGCGTGCTGCCCGAACAAGGTGAGTTGCAAGGCCTGCCAGACCTTGCTCGCACGAAAATCTGCAAGCAAATGATCCAAACTGGACGCTGTGAGGACCGCATAGTGACCATAGTGTCCAGCTAATATCACCGTCGAGAAGATCAAATTTGGACTCAATGCCAGGACCCCACCTGCACATATGCCCACAACAGGGAGGAGAGTCTTGGCTATGATTTGTCTTTGCTGGTCTGCTCCAGGTCCATGACGTGCTAATTGAACGTTTCCGATGCAGGGCCACAGGCTCTCACGCTATAGGTATCGGACAAAAGCACCTGCCATCATGTCGATACTTGTGAGCCTAGGTTGAGGATCGTGCCGGGATTTTCTGCAGCCGACCAAAGAGAAAGGGCTATCCAGCTCGAGCAGCTCGAGCTCCTCGAAATGGAGATCGAGAGGAGCACCCGATGTTTGACATCAAACCTCATTTGTCTCCCTGTCGCTGTGGAAATGTGTGTCTTTCTCTGTCTGTCTTTGGCTCTCTGGCACTCTGTGCCTCCTGCCTGTGTCTGTTCTGCCTCGCTTCGTCTCTGCTGTACATATCTGTAAATACGCCATGTCATAGACATCGTTCTCTTCTTCTCTCCGCTCCTCTTTCTCTGTGCCGATGTTCTCGTTGAAGCGCGAGTTCCTGGAAGCTGACAGGGGGCGAGCTCAAGCTGGACGGGCGCAGCCTCCAGTGCGGTCACATGCAGACGAGCCCAAGGCATGCGTGACGTACTCGTTGTTGCTGACTTCGCATGTTGTTCTGACCCCCGTGGATCACGTCTTGAACGGACCGTCCTGTACTTGTCCAGTCGGTCCAAGCGAACTTCCAAAGTCAGGTCTAGTCTAGTTGTGACACGATCAGAAAAGAGCCCCAGCAGGCGAATGGGCAGCAGAAGCTTGGGCAGAACCAACCGCTGTATCAGGAGCTTGGCTTGAATTAGCTAGCTCAGCTGCGGCACGCACTGCAGCAATATCCTGCAAAATCCTTGCGAAACGCTTGCCAGTCCAACCTGATGGCCTGCGGCACTCCCGTCTTCTTTGTTCCTTCACTTGCCGCTTGGACTGGCAAAGGCTTGCAAGTGCGGCAGTTCAAGCTGCCCGGTTTTCATCACAGCCAAACTACAGCGCCTCAGGTGACTACGGGTGATTATCCGACCATGTGCATACCGGGCTCGCCTACAGCCGTCACGGCTCCTCAAGCTCCTGACAAACCGTCTGTATCAGCCTTAGCATCATGTTACCGATTCCGGGCAGGTTCTCATAGTTGCTGTCAATACAGTAGTCACTAGTTTCCACGAAGGTGATGAAGGAGCCACCAGTGACTCAACAAGTGGTTCAAAGCTCAGAGCGCACCTTCGATTTGGCCACCCTGGTGCATCTTCCTGGCGCAACCCAGGCAGCGCAGGCGATGCAGCAGATGAACTCAGCCGCACAGGCACACGTGGCTCAGGCCGCCCTGTATGAGCCACACAAGGGTCTCTTGACGACTAGATGCGCCTGCGAAGTGAGCGGCTCTGGCTATTTCACGTGCCTTCAGCCTGCCTGCTCGACAGCGGCTGGCTGTTCGCTCTATCAATGCCCACACGAAGCCTCGAAGGCGGGTAAAAGGCGTACCTCGGTCGCTGTGATCTTTGCCACCCTTGTGCGCTACACCATCAGGTGTCTCGGAGGTACGCTCAACACTCGCACGTCGGTCCAAACAAAGAGCAGAGAACAGACGAAGGAGGAACGAAGAAAATATGGTCTCCCATGCAGCTCGTGCTTCCTGACAGGCCGTGGGGTAATGCTACGAAGCTTCCAAGCTTCAACTCCGGAGAGTCCCAGAGCCCCAACAACTGCAGGAGGATGCAGGACAAGGCTGAATGCAGCCAGCCAGCACATGATGCGAGGAAGGATCAGTCAGTGCAGAGGTGTTTCCAGTGTTCAGCAATGCATGTAGACGAGGGTTGCGCAGAGGCATCTGTGCCAGCCTCCCTGATGTGTGTCGGGTAGGAGCCGGTCAGGGATGCATGCCTTGAGGGTGTCGCTTCGTCCCGTGTGAGGCGATCCGTTTGCAGGCGCAGGCCAAGGCGGGAGCTGCAAAGAAGAGTTTGTCTATTGCTTTGACAGACACATGCGTCCGACTCTCAGCCTGGTAGGCTGTTGCTCAGTACATCCACAACCATTCTGGAGGCAATCACTTCTCTGTAGGCATGCGCCAGGATTCAAACAAAAAAGAAGCCTCTGTATTTGCAGGGTCCTTCCACATGTAGGACCTTCGAATGGCTACAGCAACTTCAACGACCTGACACCCACGGGTCCAATGTCACCGATATCATCAGAGGTGGGAGAAAGTCTCGGACATGTCTTCCGCGATATTCACCTGTTGATGGAGGCACGAACTATGCCCGAGATTCCTGCTCCTGCAACGGAGCCAGCGAGCAAAGCTGTTGGCTCCCAGCGGGAGATTGGATCGGTTTCAGTTGGCGCTGTACCGCGAGGCAACCGAGCTGCGAGCCCTTCCCTGCCATCTGCCCGTGTAGGGTCTGCCCGCGTCCTGAGGCCTCAGTGGTCACGCAGCTCTGCCAGAGGATGCCGAGGCCGAGGCTCAATGGCTGCACTCCTCTCACGACGGAACCTTAAAGCCGATCTTGAAGGACGAGCCTTTTCTCCCGAGTGAGCCAGCGCAGATCAAGTGGCTCGATAGCAGATTTTGGGAGTTGATATCGCAATCCAAGCCTGGTAGCCGAGTGTTGTCGCGAGCTGCGAATGTCGCTTGTGCCAGGCTTGGGACGCTGCGCTCGCTCAGCTCCAACTCGTTGCCAGTCCAGGCCAAGACCACATGACCGTGCACCGAACAAGATACCAATCCAGTCAAGTGCCGTGAAGTGATTTTGCATTTGCTGCGGACAGAAGATGAAGAAGCCATCAGACAAACAGGTGGACGATGATGATGACATGGCAGACAGAGGCATAACTTCCTCACACGACTACGATTCGACTACATCAATCTGGAACTTCAGGTATGCCCGGTATGTCATCGTCCATGGCGCAGGCGCTCAAGGCCTTGGCCTTATCTCTGCCGACTTGACGACAGCTTCGGCACTGTACCTGTGTATCTTCTTGTTTAGTGGCCCTCAGCCCTCAGTTTCAGTGTTTCAGGTTAAAAATACGTTCTACGACTTTGAGACCGACTGCACCCCTCTTGGGAACAGGCCTTGAGCCGGATCTTTGTTTGGATCTTTGCACTTGGCCTGTGCGCCGGTGCATGCACGATTTTGAAACGGAGGGCGCGTGTGTTGCTTGATAGGCTGCGCCCGATTTGCTCCGCAGCTGGTCGCCTGGACGCCTTGGCTGCGGAAGAGGAGGAGCTTGCCAAAATAGATATGCTGGAACAAAAGCGAGTAGCTAGAAGAAATAGATGCGCCGTGACCATTGTCGCGTTAGCCTTTCCATTCGTTAAGCATTCGTTTCAGGAGACTGCTCTTGGAGGCAGTTTAGCTCCCGGCAGCTTAGCCCCGGGCAGCTTGGCTCCCGTGTGGCACTCTGATCAAGGCGGTGCACTGTTACATGGTGTCGAGAAGCTTTAGGTTGTGCGGGTACAGACATTATCGACGCTGAGGGCCCGACATTGTCTTCAAATGCTGCTCCTGGTGGGTGCCAACCTCAGATTCCAGATTGTGCCGTGAAGTGCGACCAGAGAGGCCGAGAGAGAGAGAGAGAGAGCTGTCGGTTCCTTGTCACCGTACCGTAGCCGCACATGCCCAACATAGTCTCGAGCCACAAGGCGTGCTTAACACTACGTATCTTAGCAAGGTCGGTTCCAGCAATGTACACACAGGCACAGAGACAGCTCTCCGGGCACCAGCCCAGTACAGCTTAGCCCATCTGTTCAAAAGAGTGGATGGGGCAGCTTGCGGAGAGGAGGGACTGCCCGCTCTTCACGCCCCCGAGCAAAGCAAAGCAAAGAGAGGGAGAGAGACAGAGAAACATACAAGTCCGCGTGCGTTCGCGTTCGAGGGCGACAGGACCGGGTGACCGCCCGTCCTGTAGAGAGAGAGAGAGATTTCTCTGGCAGGCACCGGTAGCTTGTACAGCCTCGCCGCGAAGTTCCACCGTAGATTTGTATCATAGTTGGCTCCGGTGGCCCTAATCCCGGGGAGACGCGTAGAGAGACGCTGAACCCTTTCCCCCTCGTCCCCGGTGCCTTAATCCCACAACCAACTGACCAAGGGGGGGAAGCGTAGAGAGACGCCGAGCCCCAACAACCTTGTACCCAGTCTGTTCCATTTCTTTTCGCCGGGGGTGAGGCGTAGAGAGACGTGTAACCCCCGAGGGGCTTCGCCCCTTCTTTCCGTTCGATCCTTTCTGTTCATAGCAGCTACACGAAAAGTGGCCCCTACCGTATACAAAAGTGCCTTGCCTGATTCTTTACAGTTTCTATCCGTCTGCTTGCAAGTCTCAGACTGCAGCGAGGGGACGTCCGGAAACACGAAAGTGAATAGTTTTACTTCTTGGTGATCTTTCACTTGTTTGTTGCTTGCGGTAGTTACAGGACTCGTACTGGTACAACCGGCGGTCCCGTTAGTAGTCTCTGGGGAGCCCTTGGACGACCCGTGTGCCGCCTGGACAGGTTTACACGTTAGGGTTTAGGAGGGGTGTTTTGTTGGGGGTTGGGGTCTCGAGGGCGCATACGGGGGAACAGGACTACTGAGCCTCGAGGACAGACCGTTGCGAGCTGAGGGGGGGTAGGCCTTCGGGCCAGGGTGCGTGCCTGCATGCGCCCACACCCCTAAGCAAGCAAGCAAGCCAGCCAGCCAGCCAGCCAGCGAGCCAGCCAGCGAGCGAGCGAGCGAGAGAGAGAGAGAGAGAGAGAGAGAGGGAGAGAGAGAGAGAGGGAGAGAGGCCTCTCACTCATCAATTAAAGGGGTAAGGGGGCGGGCATGTACAGACCTGAGGGCTGCGACAGTAGCCACTACACCCAGCACAGGGAGGGGGAGAGAGAGACAGAGAGAGAGCCTTCCGTTTGCTCCGTATATCTTCCGCAACAACAGGCAGTGTGTGCTCTCATGTCAGATATTGTCTTCTAGACTCTTAGATGTGATACTCCGCTGGTCCCTGCTTCACTGATGTAAGCCTAAGATCGAGATGGAGGCTCGTTTCCCTCGGCAACAAGAATCGCCACCATCAGCTCAACGCGACCGACAAATATCACCACCTACGGCGGGGGACAGCCACCCAACCAAGTGCAGGTGTAACAAGCACGGCAGCAAAAGCCAAGGCTCCGATGCAGCAGCGGCCCAGTGAGCACCGGGAGAGAAAGCCTCTTGACCACCGTGAGGCGATGCAAGGCCTCTTCCAGCTCATAAGCAGGACGAGGAGGTAGTTGCAAAGAGACAGTGGTAGGGAGTCGGGAGTGCATGCAGGAGGTGCAGCGGCCATGGACGAAACACTTGTTCCGAAACTTGAAAGGAGCCGACCATCCACCATCCGTCCGTGAAAAAGCAACGCTGCAGAGTTCACCGGAAGTGCAGAATCAGCAGGAAGCCGGCGGGTCGGAATGGGAAGAGTGGAGAACTGAGGAAGTTAGAAAGCTACCCAATCCCAGCAAGATTGGACGCGAATGAGGATGCAATGACTCCACCAAATCCCACCATCATAGTCCACATCTTCTGACTCAAAGGGCCAAGCCAGGCCAAGTGGCACAGTGCAGACTACGATGACCCTAGAGGGAGAAACTGTCTGAGAGATGAATTGAGAACTCAGAGGAAGAGAGGGTTTCATGGCCTGCGAGGTCAGACTTGGCGCACGCAAACGGCCTGACAGCTCCTGAGATTATGCGAGTACCTTCTAATCGATTCAGCCACTACTCTTGTGCCACATGTGCTCGAAAGCTCTGCTGTGACAGGCCCGGTGCAAATCCGTTACTGCGGAGGGCACACGATCTTGCGTCAGGCACGTCAACGCAACTGTGCTACAACGTGCTACAGCATTTCGCAGCAAGTACTGGCGGTCTTGAAACATGTAAATTTGCGACTCCTGCCAGTTAATGTTAGTCTCGGCTCTGGTGCAATACAATACGTCTCGCCATCCCTTACTATGGTGCACTTTCCGTGTTTTGCTGGGTCTTCTTCGGGGTGGCATGGTGCATGCGATTCGACTATCGCGCTTCTGTGCCCTCCTGTGCGCACCACTGTGTCGTGGAAGCTTATGACTAGTAAATAACTTCGATTGAAGCAGCTGTAAAAACACAATTTTGTATTGCGGCCTTCCGTTCGACGGTAGTGCTTGGTGATTTGCAATGTCGAATCTACAGTAATGTGAATAAAGTTCAGCGTGTACTGTCACGCGTCGCAGCCTTAGCCTAAAAGCGGAAACAGTGCACAAAACTGCAGTGCAATGCACTGTATGTAGTTGATGAGTAGTTGACACATGTAATGTAGCGGAAACAGCTGTAATGATATCCTTTCAGCATGGAAAACCATGCCGTGCCATGTCATGGGTAACACACTGTAGGGCTGAACCTTATGTGCTGCAGCTTGACGAAGCCGAGCACGATGTCATGCTATGTCGTGCGCGTATCAGGAACGTCATTGCGCAGTGCGATGCATCGTTCGATATGGTGCAAGGCTACAGAAGGCAACGGATAGCAAAAGAATGGAAGGTTTCAAAATGCTATGAAGTCGATGGTTCACTCCTCGCGTGTGAACCTTATTGGGGCTTCGCCTGTGCCTCATCCGTGCCCCTGTCCCGTTGGGCCATGCCTCGAACGTCACCTGAACCTAAACCCGGAGGCCTCATCTTCCCGACGGTTGGGGGACTGTCGCCGAAAGCCCCAAATATGATTCCCAAACCGGAAGGTGCAAGGAGGGCACCTTGCTGCCACGAGCCAGCCCGGAGACGCCACGGAGAGCCCCCCTCCCCTCATCCCAAACAGGATGCCCAGAACCCCAAACAACCAACCACCCGAAAACCCAAACCGGAAGCCGAAAACCATATACGGAGTGACCCAACCCCCTAGGCCCTAACCCTAAACCGGAAGCCCGGCACTATAGTTAAACCATCAAAGCTGAATGCCCTAAAGAGTGGACCCAAAACCTTACCCGCAAGCCGGATGCCGTAAGGCATCGTCAGAAGCCGTCAGCCCCCGTCAAGGCGTGAACTCAACCCTAAAGCCTACACCAGAAATTGCAAACTGAGGAGCGAATCGCACCCAAAAAATGTAGGCAGTGAAGCCGAAACCCGAGTGTGCGAGGAGTTAGGCGAAGCACAAGTGAGTCCCAAGTCAAGGGCACACGAGTGAGGGATTTGCTTAAACTGGCATGCAACTGTCACTGTATGGTACTGGACCAGAACGTACTACAAGGCAATAGCACGTAGCACGTCACTGCCGCGGCCATGGCAGGGGCACGCAATTCAGAGTACGAGGTCATGCACGACCTGGCCGAGAGCACATGTCACGCTATGGTACCAAACGAAGCGCAGTGCCGCAGAAAGTATAGTTAAGTTAATGCCATGCTACGCAGTTCAATCCGGCGTCGTGCTACGTGATAGTACGGTGCAGTTCTGCGCAACGGCTCAATTTCACTCACGTTGTACGACGATGCTCTTCAGAATCTCATTGGTGTAGATAAAAGTCCTGATGATGGCTATGTTGATGATGTCGTTGATGATGATGATGATGACCAGAACAGAGTGCTGATGATGTTAACACTCGTGATTATATGTGAGTATGACTGTTGTTGCCATCATAAGTGCTGTTGCTGTCAGTGTTGTCTTGTTCTGTTGCCGGCTACTAATGCTGCTCCTACTGGGGTGAGTCGTTTGCAACAATCCATGCCGCATTCCGCCGTGTTCTTGCTGCATGGCTTGTCATGTCATTCCATGGACTTGTTGCGATTAGCGTGAGCATGATTTGATGGCGAGATACGTTTGGAACTGGCGTCTACGTCAAGAACACGCTGCCAAGTTGCAAAGTGCATACACATGCAAGCTTTGGGATCAAGTTCGTCTGACATTGGGCGTGATGTGGCCAGGGACGAGCGATCCAAGACTGCCTTTTGAACATTTCGATCCGCATGCACCATGGATCCGGGGCAGCTGCGAAACGGTTGTGCTCCTGAGGTTCATCGACCTCGCTTGCGAGGACATGTCGCTGTCTCTACCAATGCCCAAGCTAACATACAGCACTTGGAGAGTGCAGCGTGCAATCCAGACGCCCAGTAGGCTTAAGAGTGGGTTTGGAGGAAGAGCCGGTTGCATCGCTGCGGGCAGTGCATACGGCGGCCGGGCGTTTGGACATGATGTGGCGTGATGACGAGGACTGCACAGTCTCTTGCACAGCTGCGACCCTTGATCACATCGGCTGCAGGAGCGTGCAGACTGAAAGCCTGCTCGAGCACTCAGTCATGATGATGGCATGGCTGCTTCGAGAGCTCCAAAGGTTGTCTGGTTTGTTGTAGGCAGCTTCTCATCTTGTCGAAGCCAGAGGAAGTCAATATCAAGCAGGCCTTCGCAACGCGACTGCGACGGCTTCGATTGGTATGTGTGCTGCCTCAGTACGCAATCCGCGGCGAGCGGAGATCCTGTATGGGGAGTTGTTCTAAGTTTACACTCAGTGTAACGTAGACCACCACGTACTCTTGGAGTCGTCACAGCACCCTGAGCTTGGCGGGCTTGTGACAGAAGCTGCCCCGGCGTGCTCGGAGCACAAAGCCACCGCCCAACGACTGAGGGAATAGCAGATAGATGTGGGTGGGTAGTGCCTGTTCAGTGTTTGTGTGGCCTGGTGCTCTGGAGATCGAAAGTCGATCTCTCAGTTTTTCAGCTGGGCTCAGTGGCGGAGTCGCATCCTTGCCTGCTCCGAGACAACAAGACGTACCAGCATAGCCATAAGCAGTTCAGCCAGTTTCGGAGCGTCAGCATCATGGGACGGGCGTCTATGGGCAACGCACGACCTCACCGACCCAAGTGGCATTTTGAAGACACGGTGTGGAATTCACTGATTGCCTAAAGTCCATGCGTTTTGCAGCTTGATGTCTATGAAACACAGGCAGCTTGGAGCAATCCCTCGGACTTTGGGTTTGTCACTATCTGAGAGTGGAAGTGACGTTCGCACGTGGCATCGGCCATGGTATGCCTCACAAGATAAGACGGCCGTTCCGGTCGCGCTGGCTGGGAAGGCAGAAGCAGTATCACCAGAAACACCAGTTTAGGGCGTTCTCTTGCACATCAGTGAGGAGCCCTGATGCAGACAGTGAGGAGCCACGAACCCGTCTTGATACCGCAGGTATTTGTGACTCATCTTCCAGTGAATCCTACAACTTCTCAACTCAGTCAGTCGCGCTTGGTTGCGTCGGCTTGCGCTGTCTGTTCGTTCTGTCGCGCAAGTTCAGCAAGATGCAAAATCTTCGTGCTTGCTCTTTTGAACGTTGAGGTGGTTTCTGACCCTCAGAAAAAGTTCTCCCATGTCTTGGAAGGTTCTATGCTCCGGGTACCTCAATGTTGAGCGCAAGGGCCAGGTGGCACCAGAGTTTTCTCACTTCTACAGCCTCGAACGCCCATGGCCGCCCTAGTTGAGGTCAAAACGCCATTTTTCGTTCTGCGAGAAAACAGTCTTTCCCTCAAGGCTTCGTGTCGTGCGCGTGGTGTACGGTGTGCGTGCCGTTGTAAGTGAGGCCTTGAACGCTATGACACGGCCACCGACTTCGAGAAGGGGCAGGACGTGAAGCTACTGTTGGCTTCGGGCAGATTTAGGGAGAGACCTGTGCCATTTAGACGAGGAGGGAGAAACTCTGCAGACTAGTTGGTTCTGCACGACCCCTACTATGCATGCTGCGACGACCCACGAAGAAACGAGTTCGCAGTTTTTGTTCGCGAGTCCGAAACTCTCGGGCGGACGACCGCCCCAAAGGAGCTGAGCTTACGGGCCATGAGTTCATGCCCAAGCGGCAAGACCTACACCAACACAAAAGCATGTCTTATCCTGAAAGCATCCATGTTTCCGTGGTCATTGTACTCGCATGGTCTAGCGGTCTTCTGAACCCCCGGAATCTAAATGAAGAAGTTGTCTCATTGCCAGCCGGTGGTAGCAAATCGGTTCATGCGTGTCCACATTGTGCGAGCACAATATAATGGGGTCTTGCTGCAGTATCTTCCGCCTTGTCCGCAGTATTGTGCAAAATCCATCACTGAAGATGGTCTCGGCTCCTCATTGACTTGTTTGCATGAAGTCTGCTTGTTCATAGTCTTGTATTCAGGTTTTCATTTCTAGTCCACTTCTGAGAGCCTTGCCAGGATGGTGACATGTGACATACGTTTACATCATTAAACGCAGCAGCGCTGCCCTGTTACTTTTTTTCCCATCCTTTTCCCGCAAAGTCCGGCACCAGCAGGGTCCTCCATGGCAAACGGATTCAACTGTCGTCTCGGCTTTACCATCAGCTTGTTGTCGCATTGCACCACTTCGGTGACGTTCGAGCTGCGCGACCTTTGACACGTTCCTCTCGATTGTCCTTCTCTTCTGTGATAACCTGGATGTACATCTGTATACTGTAGTTCCTCAGCACATGTTATCAGGCATTGCTAAGCCTGGCTACCATTGTTATCATTCACGACTTGAACATCTGAGTTTGTTTCGAGGCCACCCTTGACAGTAAGCAAACATGCAAATAAGCGTTGCAGCCGCAAGTGCCCTGTTTTCTTCAGCCGGTTAGACTTAGACCTCCCGACTTAGACCTCCCCAAACTATCCACAGCAGTCAATTTGACAGCGTGGATTTGGCTTGGACCTTTCGGCATGATTCTCGTGCACTCTCCGTGCCCCGAAGAAGTGAACGAAAATCGGCCTTGCACGGGCACCTTACCGGACCTAACAGACGCTTGTGATGTTGCAAACTCAGACGGTCGAAACGTCTGTTGCCTTCGTCTCTTGCTGCTCAAAGTCCAGCTGCATCGTCGTGACTTGACAGCTGCGTGACAGCAGATTAGTCAGCAGTGGCGAGGCAATGTCACATGTCTCGCCACCCTTTGTGATGCTCTCAACCATCCTTAGCATGCTTGCGTGTGGATCGGTCCATCAGCTGCTTTCTCCTAAGATTTAGTGACGGTTCATGGAATTGCAGGAGCCGCGAACAATGCCTTTGGCAGACATTGAGAAAGTGACAGCCTGGCGCCTCAGAGGAGCATGCCTTTGGGTGGTGGTTGCTTGTCTCTTTTACTGTCCCAAGGTCAAGGAACTCCGCCTCACACTGGAAGTGAGGCAGGCAGATGTATCTGGAAGTTCGTTCTCTGGTTTCCGGAACGATTTGTGCCAGCTGTAGATTTTTGTTGGGTGCTGTGTGTATGCTGGCAGTGAAAATTTTCAAACTTTTCACAACGTGTAAAACATTCCAGATCAAACTTTAGTGTCACGGCTTCTTGTTTCCTAATGATGGTTCAACTCACAGGCGCGTGGCATGATGCTGTTGTCCCTCAGTTTGTTTGATGAGGTATCAGCTTCCTCCGCAACTTGCAGATGTTGCCTAGGCTAGAAAGGCTATCGGTACCTAGTGGGCGAGTTCAGAGTTGAACACCGAAAGTGGCCAAGCGAAGTTGCTTGCCGGCGTTGCAGGTTGTTCAGTTCTCAGGTTCTTCGGAACTGATTGCCCGGCCAGGGACCAGAAGAAGCCGGTCGAGTTCCAGGTAGACAGTACCAAGGCCAGCCCGATCGTTCGGAAAAACTGTTGTCTTGGACCCTAGGCGGTGACAGCCGCTCGGTAGTGGCAACTAGTTCAAGGTGCAGGTGCACGTCTCTTCGATTTGGGTGTGGCGAGCGTGGGGTCGAACGGCCGACAAACGAGGTTCCCCTGGGCATCCTGGGCGTGGCTAGTACGATCCGAGAAGCCGAGAGCATGAGGTAAAGGGCTTATGGCAAAGAAACGCTGCTAGCTTCCCACCGGATCTCGAATGCGCAACTAGTCAGCCACTGCGCCAGGTATGTGAAAAACTCCGCATTACACACAGTCCATAAGTCTAGCAGCGACCTCCATGTAACAGATGGCACGCAGACACTCTCAGCTAGGCTTTGGAAACAACAACGGCCAGCACATTGGTGCCTGCGCCGGGGTTTCGGACAGAATCCACAAGAGACCCCGCGAGTCACAGAGTTGAGGTAACAGAGATTGGAGGGGGGGTTGGCGAGAATGGCCAGCGTCAGCGCATGAGCTCTTCGAGACGCTTCATCCGCGGAGATCGACGGAGGCCCGCCTGCTTCAGCTGTGCCCCCTTGTGGACTGTCTGGCCGTATCTCTTAAAGAATGGCGATGGCGGTCCCAAACTGCTGGCTGACAAGCTTTAGCTGGGAGCAGGACTGAATACCAACCTTCACCGATAGCGTGATCAAAGTTATGCGCTAAGAGCGTTGTGCACGCGGCGAAAAATGATGGCGAGCCTGGGCACCCTTGCCAAACACCACGAGTATACGCTATAGTGACTATAGTGCCATTGAAGTCCGAGATGTGAAGAGAGTACGGATTGTGACTAGGCCGTTCTAGGAGAAGCGATGCCGGCGCGTGATCGACTCCTGCTCTCTGTAAGGCCTCCAATGAACCGTCTATGGATGATTATGGATGGTACCAAACGCACTGGCCAAGTCGAGACAGTGTTGAGCACCACCTCCAACTCGTGCTTGCGAGCAGTCAAAGAACAGTCCTCTTCTGCTGTCCTCGGCTCGTGGTGGTGGATGTGGTGATGGTGGTGGTGGTGGTCGAGGTTTCGGTGGCGGTGGTTGCTGTTGTTGTTGTTGTTGTGGTGGTGGTGGTGGTTGTTTTTGTTGTAGCCGCTACGGTTCACAGAAGGCATCTTAGCCTAGCTGTGCTAACTGGGCTTCGGGCGCAACACTAAAGGTTTGCAACAGGCTCCTTTGCGAAGCGTAAGGGACGTCCTTCTGCCCGAGCCATTGAGTGTGCCTCGGAGCTTCGTGCTTCTGTGGACTGCCGGGTCCCAATTCCCGGGCCTCCCGCTACAGCAAGTTCTGGACAAGGTGGAGGCAAGCGGTAGGGTTTCCACTTTGGTTTTACACCAGGTGTTGCGAAACTAGCGGATGGCGCGCCGACTGTGCCTCAGTGTTTCTCTCCCACCTTTGCTTTTACAAAAGGACCTGCTGCACCAAGCCAGTCAAGGAGCAGTTCCAGTCGTAAGTTGGCCGTATTCTGAACTTTGGATACCTTGAAGGAAGCTTTCGAGACGAGGCCTCCGTCGACTTTTCAACTTCAGGAAAAGACACCCAGGGACAGCTGAAGGTGTTTTCTGCGCAGTTTTGCTGGCGCTTTGGTTTTGCGCTTCTACGAGCACTCTATTACAAGAAGGACCCGGGTCGCCTGTGCTTTGCATGCAGTCTGCTTCGGAAACTACACCTTCTTCCAAAGGCAGGGTAGACTGCCACCGGGTGCGACAAAGCCAGTACGATCGAGTTCCTCCTTCACTGTTGAAGGCCTTTTGCGCAGCGCCGCTGTTAAGCTGCCAGCGCCTGGGAACAAGCCAGACACGGGAGAAGATGGGTGCCACTTTGAGGCTTGCAGCTCGTCAACATCCTCCCAGTGCTGGCCCCGATGTGCACCCCGGGGACTTTTCTTGTTATGGGGTGCCCTTGAGGGCCTGGGACGGCTATCCTCCCTTGCCGGGGAAGCCTTTCCACAGGCCGCCGGGACAGACTTGTCTTCAGGACAAGGCGCAGATTGGGACACCGTGGACTCAGGTTCAGAAGAGCAGGCCAACGTCTTCAGTCCCCGTATGGTGTCTACGTTGGTACGGCTCCACGTCACATCTGGATACAGTCGCTAAGCGGACGCGCTGGCTGTGCTATGGGTGTCGGGCTACGGCTACGGCCCTCCCACTTGTGTTCGTTACTGTCCTGTTACAGACGGGGTCAGGCAGTGCTAGGAGTGACGGCTCACGTGCCTTGACGACGAACCATCCTTGCGGCCCATCGCTTGTAGTCCGGAGTTACCAAGTGTGGGACGCCACTAGACGGGAACTCTGGGAGACGGCTCTTCGGAGTACGACCCGCAGGCTGCCAGTTCGTGAGTATTGGACGCAATGACTCACGCTGAGGGTGGCGGAGGATACAAGACGTATAGATCTTGTGAGTCTAGTTGTCACATGAGGATTTGAGTGTGTAGATGCAGTGCGAGCACCGCTCGTGCCAAAACCAGGGCACCGCTTTTGGGGACTGATAGCAACATCAAGTGACCTGCCTCCTTGAAGCATCTTGAAGCAAGTGCTGAAGAGCTGCCGCTGCACTGTACAGTATGCAGTGACACTCGATTTGCTTAGGCCCTTCTCTTTTAAATTTTCTAGCAAAGGTTCTTCGTTTTCCTTCTCTGAGGATCCTATAGGGGCTGAGCGGCCTTCTCTGTTCCTTTAGCTCGGTTTCGGTGCTTCTGTGTAAGGTTGTTGGCTAGCCCGAGGCCTCGGAGCAAAAGGAGTTTGGCTCATTGCTCCAGAAACGGATGAAGGAGGTACCTGCGATGGTCGCAGGGCAGTCCCTTCGCGCCGCCACAACCTCGGTAAGGGACTTTAAGGCCGCTTGACCTCTATTGGAGTGTCGGCAGGTCAGCTACTAAAGGGCGGCGCTGGCCTGCGGCACGTCTCGAAGTTTCTGATGCGCCCGCTATGAGCAGAGCCCGCTCGCTCAGCGTCCAATAAAAATCGTTGTTTTTGTGGTCGAAGTAGTTTCTGTGGATGTTTGTTGTGATTGTTGTTGTTGTGGGCATGTTTGTGGTTGTTCCTGGTTGTTGTGGTTGTGGTTGTGGTTGTCGTTGTGGTTGTGGTTGTCGTTGTGGTTGTGGTTGTGGTTGTGTTGTTGTTGTTGCTGCTGCTGCTGCTGGTGTTGTTGTTGTTGTCGTTGTTGTTGTTGTGGTGGTGGTGGTGGTTGTTGTGATTGTTGTTGGGGTTGCGGTTGTGGTTTCGGTTGTGGTCGTGGTTGTTGTGGTGGTTGTAGTGGTAGCAGCAGTAGCAGTAGTAGCAGTAGTAGCAGTAGTAGCAGTAGTAGCAGTAGTAGCAGTAGTAGTCGTAGTAGTAGTAGTAGCAGTAGTAATGGTAGTGGTAGTGGTAGTGGTAGTGGTAGTGGTAGTGGCTGTGGCTGTGGCTGTGGCTGTGTCTGTGTCTGTGGCGTTAGCTGCGGTTGCAGTTGCGGTTGTTGTTGTGGTTGTTGTTGCGGTTGCAGTTGCGGTTAAGGTTGAGGTTGAGGTTAAGGTTAAGGTTAAGGTTCAGGTTAAGGTTAAGGTTGTTGTGTTGTTGTCGTCGTCGTCGTCGTCGTGGTTGTTGTGGTGGTGGTGGCCGCCGTCGTCGTCGTATTTTCATAAATCAGGCATCGTCGTCTGTTCGATTTGCGAACTTCTCAATCCGGGATGCTTGTGGTTTGAGGTTAATTCGGACAGTCTTCGTCAGTAGTAGTTGTGTTGGACCTGCACCTTCGCTGGCCAAAGTCGTGTCTGACAGCTCTGTCGGTGAAAACGGACCAGTACACTTCAAGGCCACATGCTCAAAGTCTTGGCGTTTTCGGAGATTTTGGAGTTGTTGCCGTCAGATGTGCAATGTGCGAGCGTGAGAAATGAAATGCATCACAGGAGTTCGTGCAGTGGGGTCGTGCCTTGGAAAAGTTGCTCGCGCAGCGTTTGGGAGATGCTTACCGGCAAATTGAGAAGGGACTGTTGGTAGCTGTTTGTTGCCGTCTCCTGTACTGCAAATCTTGCCTCGAGGGCTTCATGTCACACGACAACATTTGGTTCCGACATCATACCAAGGAAAACTTCGTTTCGAGTGCAGAAGGCCGTGGCCTAAACTTGTTGGCGAATACTCGCATCGGGGGTTGAGCTTGTCCACGTGCTGTTGAAGGCCTGTCTGGCCGTGGTGTGCCATCCGACGGAGGACATGCCAGTGCGAGCGTCAGTGGCACGGGGCTGAGATGCATTCAAGCAGATATCCAAGCAGCAATCGTGCTACGTGTAGACAAAGCCAGTCCTTGACGCATTGCCTTTTTCCTTTCAAACGCATTGGAATCTTCGACGCAAAGGGAGGCTTTGCAGTTCCAAATCAATTTGACTCCAATGTCCCCGCTGAGCTGGAAGATCCTTGACGATCCCGACCAGTGTTTCGGGCTTGTGGCGCTCCACTTCACGTAAACGGGTTTGCTCGATGAGGGAGGGTCTAGCAGCAAAGACTGCGCTATCCTCTGTGTGTGCGGGAGCTGCGACATTGGCTTGAAATCCGGCAGCGCGGTGACTAGGAAGGTGCCCCAGTCAGTCACAGTCAGCCCTCTGCTCCCAGGCGGGACTACGCCACGTGAGGCGGAACCGGCTGATTTCACTTCATAGGCGAGTCCTTGCTGACATGAACGCTTGCCAGGCACCAAAGGTATTGTGTGTCGTCCTCTGTGCTGAGGTGGTACGGTGGTATTTGCTTGCATTGCTTGCCGAGTCCCAGCCGAGGCGAAGGCGAACTCCTGATTCTCAAAAGAAACAGAGAAGATCCGAGGCCCTCTGCCGGCCCTCCACCCATCCCACCGTAAATCCAAAGACCCTGCCTCCGGAGCTGGGCTTTGAGATCGTTCGGTCGCTCGCTTGAGTTGGCCTCGCTTGGCCTCATCCTTCGCGTCTGCGGTTTTGAGCCGGTCTGTTGTCACCCGCCACATGAAATATGTCAAGGGGGGGCGCCATCTTACTTTGAAGGTAAGATGAGGACATGAGATGACTTTGGGGCTTAGTTGCGTGAGATAGCCGTGGTCCAAACGAGCAATTAATTGCATGTACATGCGGTACAGTCCTCGCGGCAGTCTCAGGTGCTCCCATGACATGCAGTTTTGCCAGCTACTGCGAAATGTAGAACATGAAGGCGACGCGATGTTACCCACTCCCTGTGTGTGCATGTGCATACCAATTTCTCTACTCCCTGGGGTGCGACATCCATTTCATCTACAAGAAGCAAGAGCTTCCAGACAGTACGTTCAGGATGTGTCGAGATGCACAGACGGTGCGCACAGTGTGCAGACTTGTGTTGAGTTCTTTGAATAAGTTCTTGAGCTTGAGGCCTGAAGACGCTTTCATTTTGCCAGGATCGCGTCTGTGTATCGACACACTGCCTGTTTTCTTCCCGGCAGGTATTGCGTATTGCGCACAGACTGCTTCGAGTGACCTGGCATGACTGCATGACTTGTAGACTTTAGATTCTTGCTTCGTGCTTGCAGGTATTTCAGCAGCAAGGACGATTACCAAACAGGCAAGTCGGCATTTGATCTTCGAGAGCTTCCTACTTTCGTTCGTTTGACGTGCGCTCCGTAGGCGCACCCCGGCGGTTCCGCAGCTCCCACTGTGGTGCCGTGCACATTCTGCATTCAAGTCTAAGTCCCACAGTCCCGGGCGCCCTCGTCTGGGGACACGAGGGGTCTTCCCGATATTCGGCTGCAAAGGACTCCAAAATTGGGCGAAAATCCAAATCTCAGTGCTGCACGTTTGTTGGTACGTGCATCGTCTTTCCACCACCGCCCCCTGCATTTCAACATTCCGGAATCGTGCTCCTGCCAGCCCGCCATGCGTAATTTCAGAGCTACTCGTGTTTCCACCTCCACACACATTTTGGGGTGCTTCTCACGTTCCTGCCACAGTTGATGCATGTTATTGCATGTCCTGGGGTGCTTGGACTGCCACTTTCACTGTTTGGGGTCTATGTCGGCATAATTGGTTTCTGCATCTGTTCAGCAAGTCTGTTCAGTTCATTGGCGCTGTTTCAGATTCTCGCAGGCGTTGCTGCACGAGCACGTGCTCTTATCGAAGACATCACCGCATTCGAGGTAGGAAGGGCGGTGACACTGGCGACTCTTCCATGCTAAGTCACTGGATCCCGGTGGCCGCAAGGTAGTCAGAGCCAGGACAGAGAGTGGAGCCACGCTTCGCACGTTTCTGTTGAATGTCAAGGTCTTGGATGACGGCACGATGGAAGCGTTAGTCTCAGATCCGTCGTCCGGAGGGTTTCACTTCGTGCTGCCGAGCACAAACGGTTCTCAACGCATCTCGGTTGAGTGTTTGTGGCTTGCTAGACTGCTAGACGAGAATCATTGCATCACGAGCTTAGACCTGCGTGGTCTGGCACGGTGATACCTGCGGAGGGCACAGTCGACCGAAGCTCGACTTGCCCCCAAGCCCAAACTGCTTCCTGCTTCGCCACCGCCTCGTAGGTGGCCTCGGCTCCGCCAAATGTGATTGCACTACCACTCTTCTTGCAGCCCCATGATACCTCACTCAGAAATTCAACGGATCAGGTGTAGGTACTGTAATTACTCTCTTGGTTTGACGCTGCCGAGCAGCGGAGCAGCAACTTAAACATGTCGGATTGGTGCTGCATGTTTTCCATGCTGCGCACGGCAAGTATTGCTCCGCCACATGAACCGTTAACTAGCACGAGTCATGTTATTATCAACGTGCTTTAGGAAAACGTCTTGCTCGGCATCCAAGCTGGAAAATGTCCAAAGGTCCTAAATCTGGGCCATCAAAGCTGTCAAGTCTGTCTTGTGGGTGCAAGTCATGCTTCTGCATCAGGCATGAGTTGCCAGCACTGCAGTTATTGCACTTAAGCTGTTCGTGGAAATCTCTCTTCGTGCCTTTGCGCTTTAGCCGTCTTTGGCCACATGTATCTGTGTGTTAATTCTACGTGTGGGGCGGGTTCGCGTCTCTGGCCGTCACACATTGACATGGGGCCGTGTCAACGCAAGTGCTGTCCTAGTCTTCTGCTAATCGCCTCACTGACCCTGCGAGGATTCAGCCAGTCTTCCGAGGTCTTCAGAAAGCCTGCCATTGCCGTGCCGTGCCGCGAATGTCACTGATCTACGCGTCAAGCAGGTTCAATCAGACTGTTTGGCATGGGGGCAGGAAATCATGATGTCGCATTCGGCAGATAATCGGTCGCCACGCATGTTCAAGCTAGCTGTCGTCTTACATGGTGCCATTCCAGTTCTTATTGCCAAGCATGCAACCCCCGCCCAGTCCTATGCGTTTCCGTCGGACGCAATCGTGCTCCCGCCACAGTGTCGTGCACAATTTAGCTGAGCCCCCGTTTGCATCCGTTTGCCGTCTCCACGCGTATTTTGGGGTGCGACTCGTGTTGCCGCCACAGTATCTGCATTTGGGAATGGTTGATGGGCTTGCGAGCCTCAGGGATTGCTTTCACTGTTTGGGGCCTTTGCTGGCATCGCCTGAGCGTTGAGATCGTTGAGTGAGACTTTCGTCAACCCAGTAAAGATTCCAAGGCCTCACTTGTCATAATATCGCCTTGCATGCATCGATTGTTAGGCCACATGCCTGTGTAGCAGCTGTGCGCCCCATTTACCTCTCCTTCCACTTTACACAGACGGGCTCGGGCCATTGTGGTGTAGCAGTCTTGGCGGCACTTTGCTCTGGTGAGGTTTCATCTCAGATCGTAGCTGTCCTCGCCTGCAATGTCCCTGAAGTAAGGTGGAGCTAGGCGACAAAAAGTTGGCGTTCAAGGCCTTAACCCCGGAGGCGCTCCGGTTCTCATGCCACATGTCCACGATGTGGCATCATGAGCTTTGACTCGCAGGATCTGTATCGTTGGCAGACGGCTTGGGAGACTGATCCTGAAGAGCCTCTTGTAGCGTCCTCACTCTGGCCATCTGACGCTTTCCAAGCCTATGCGTCCTCAGCTCTGTCAGAAGCCATCACAAGCAACGATGCCGAAAACAGGGACCTGACCTCAGTCTTCGGAGCATGAGCAGTGCGTCTGTGTCACTGTCCAATTGTCAGGGCCGGTTCAAAGGCACGAGTGGTAACATCTGGCAGGTGGGAAGCCAAGCTTCCACTGCAGTTACACGGCCGAGCACAGCTGCACAGCTCTGCGAGTCGCAAATCAAGCATGATCAGGCTGAGCCTCAACTCGAGTTAGGTGGTTCTTCGTCCATTCATGGAGGCTCAAAGGCAGTCTTGGGCGCAGGTGAATGCTCGGCTTAGGACAAAGGATTCTGCAGCCCACGCTGTCACGGTCCGCAATACTAACAGATTCACTGCACTCCACACTGTGCATGCAATCCGACAGAAACACCGTGAGTTCCTCTGAAAGTCTATAAGCAGTCAGAGAGTCAGGATGTATCATCTACCCTGCCGACATCTTTAGCCATTCTGCCGGGCCATGAGTTTGAAACGACTCTGCAGCTGCCTGCGCTCACCGACGCCGAGGGAACCCGGCGAGGTGTGACGCTGTAATCGTGCTGCTAAGCTCTTACATGCCTTGTGATGCCTTGTCATGGGGCGTCTCTGCTGCGCCTCCCACCCCAAACAAGGACTCTGTAGGCTCCTTCGACAACGGCTTTCGTCTCAAGATTCGGCTTGTGGCTTGTCTTCCGAATGAGAGCTTGATGCAGGCGACGTCGTTGTCGTGGTTTTCGTGGAAATCGCAGTTGTGGTGGAGGTGGTGGGGTGTGGTGGTGGTGGTGGTGGCGGCGCCGGTGGCGTTCGTCGGCGTCCCCGTCGCTCTCGTCGTAATCAAAGTTGGTAGTTGTTGGTCGACAGTGGGTGGTAGTTCGTGCTTCGTACTTCATATCTGGTGGTTGGGTAGGTCACAGTTCGTAGTTGGTGGTGGGTCCGTCGTCGTCGTAGTAGCCGTAGTAGTGGCAGTAGCAGTAGCAGTAGTAGTAGCAGCAGTAGTAGCAGTAGCAGTAGTAGTAGTAGTGGCAGTGGTCGTGGGAGTAGTGTATTTCTACTACTGTTGCTGCTGCCACTACTACTGCGTACCAGGTACTCCTCCACACAGTATTATAATTATTCTTATTATGATTATTCTTCTTATTACTACTACTACTACTACTACTACAACTGCAACAACAACTACTACTAGTAGTACTAGTACTACTAGTCGTACTTGTACTAGTACCTACTGCCACTGGCTACTCCCACCACTCCCACTACTCCCACGACTCCCACTACTCCCACTACTCTCACTACTCCCACCACTTCTTTTACTCCCACCACTCCTACTCCTACTCCTACTCCTGCTCCTACTCCTACCACTACCACTACCACTACCACTACCACTACCACTACCACTACCACTACCACTACCACTACTACTACTACTACTACTACTACTACTGCTACTGCTACTGCTACTGCTACTGCTACTGCTACTACTACNACTACCACTACCACTACCACTACCACTACCACTACCACTACCACTACCACTACTACTACTACTACTACTACTACTACTGCTACTGCTACTGCTACTGCTACTGCTACTGCTACTACTACTACTAGTACTACTACTACCACTACTACAACAACAACTACTACTACTACTACTCCTACTCGTACTCCTACTCCTACAACAACAACTACTACTACGACTACCACTACCACTACTACTACTACTACTCCTATTACTATTACTACTACTACTACTACTAGTAGGCGTAGGAGTAGTAGTAGTAGTACTACTACTACTACTCCTACTACTACTACTACTACTACTACTACCACTACCACTACTAATTGCTACTACTACCACTACTACCATTACTACCACTACTACCACTACTACCACTACTGCCACCACTACCACTACTACCACTACTACCACTACTACCACTACTACCACTACTACCACTACTTCCACTACTACCACCACTACTACTGCTCCTCGCTACTGCTGCTGCCACTGCCACTGCCAAAAAGCGCTACCGTTGTAGCCGTCGAATCACCACAGGACAGATCCAACAGGTCCTTGGTCCTCCAACCACTTCAAGTTCTTTTAGATCAGGTTGCGCATAGGAGTGCTGTCATTTCTGCATTGAGACTCACAGAGTCTCAGTCGTTTCTCGCACTCGGTGGTGGTACAGGCTTACAATCTGCAGGCATCAAACACGAGCTGGCCCGGTCCCAATTCCAGGGGGAGACATGCACTTGCTAAGCAACCTTGCTCTGCTCCCAAGCGTGAGGGTTCCCGTCTTTCCGCACGGCGGGGGAGTTCGAACTGCTGCTTGCAGTTTGGGCGAAACAGCGCGGATGGCACAGTGCTTTACATGTTTCAGTCCATGTTCATGAATGGCACAGTCGCAAAGCAGATCTTTGGTTTCTTAAATATTCCGGTTTTGCAAGGACACGTTTTGAGCATGTCTACAGATGCTCTCCGCCGATGCAGCCCCACCATGCCAAGTGACTGGGAAAGGATGAGCCCTGTTGCGCGAGCGGCAGATCCCTGCAATGCCTCCAAGTCTTGCCTCTGGTCTTCAGAAGCTGAAATCGGATGGCACTGGCCACTGCTTGTATTGGTTCGGTATTGCTCACAGACTCCACGGAAATTGGCTTGTTTCGTATTACCAGCTTGGGATGTCGCAAATACTTGCCAAGATCAACGAAAGGGATGTTTGTTTACTTCTATTTTCTATTTTCATAGCCAGGGAAAGCCAGCGTCTACAGTGGTCCCACCTTGCTAAGTCTCTGGGTCAAGCAGCGAACTTCGAAGTGCAACTAACAACAACAACTCAACAACAACACAACTTCGCTTTCTACGCTGCAAGTGCTTGTACGTGAGAGCTTGTTCTGGTCATAGTATTGGTCCTCGGAAGCTGTGGAGCGTCAGTGCGTCATACACCCTTATTTGCTTGTCTCTTTTACTCACAACGAGCTTTTATTCAAATTGCATCTCTTCCAAGACGATGGCGAGCCAGAAGCTGGGCAATCAAAGCAAGGTTCTTAGCCCCTTTATTGCCGGATTGCGACGGTACGGCATCCAGGTATCCAGGCCGGACACGTCAGGTCTGTGACTGCACACTCAGGCTTACATGGGCTTGCAATCGTAGTTACGAGTCTGGATTTGCCTAGTAGTCCCGTTCGTCGGGCAAGGCTCTTTCTGCAAGGCCCAGTAGTCCCGTACGTCAGGGAAGGCCAGACATGTTGTCTACTTGCCAAGCTGGTAAACTCTGCCTAGTAGTCCCGTTCGTCGGGTGAGGCAATTCTGAGGCCTGTCCCGTTCGTCGGGTGAGGCCATGCCATAGTGCTGTTGTGGTAAGTTCCCTTTTGAAGCAAAAGTTGGGCCTTAGGCAGTCCTAGACGCAGACTGGTGAGGTAGCCTCCTGGTCCAAGACGCCCACACTCCACGCCAGAGTATTTTGTTGATGGAATGCTACTGCTGCTGCATGGAAAGAATGGCCCGCTTCCTGACTGGAGGTCTGCTGTTGGGCCGTTGTCATGCGGTAGGAGCACCCACGGCGCGCACTTATAGCATGACATTGACTTTGGGCGTCATGACGCGCGCAGCCGTTTTGCTTTCAGCATGACCGCGTAGCGCAGCAAGAAGGGCCATGCCAGGCCCCTGGTTTCTCCCTCGAGAGGACACCGGGGCATGGAATGCTCTACCCGCTGCGCGCGGAGACTACTTAGAGTTCAAGCTCCTCGACTCCACCTGGCATCCTCATGGCCTTAGTGAGGTCAAGGAGCGGGAGGACCCCAGGCACTACGGCGAGTGGTTCCAAGCCACGATTGTGGCGGGCGGTGTCCGACGGGTATCTCCAATGCTGGCTGGATGAAGGAGAGGGAGAGCCCTGCTACTTGCAGGAGCTCAAAAGGGCACCCCGACATGGAGTTCCACCGTTTCTGAGGAGCATCCCTCTCGCGGAGCTCGGGACCCCTCAACAGCCTGCGTGGCTAGCCCAACCCCCTGCGGCGGCAGATCTAAGGTGGGAGTTGGATCGGTTGGGCGGCCAGCCACCACTCCCAGCCGCAAGAAGCGGAAAGGGCGTCGAGGAAAGTCGCCCGAGCGCCGCCCTGAGGAACCCCGTGCGTGGGAGAAGGCCGGGTCGGCGGTCCGGCCGCAGAAGCAGAGGCTGCGTTCGAGAAGAAGCGGCGACGGTGGCTCAATCCAGACGGGCACTGCAGCGTTTCGTCTGGGTCTGAGCGCAGTCGTGGACGCAGCCCTCGCAGGCCCCGGTCTGGAGGGCGCGAGAAGACAAAGAAGAAAAAGAAGAAGAGGAGCCGGCCCCGCGAGAGGAACCGCAAGGCGGACCGGGGGTCCCTTCGGGGCCGGTGTTGGGCGAAGATGGATCCTCTTCGTTTTCGCGAAGCCTCCTCGTCCCGCGACGGGCAGCTGCAGCTTCTGGAGTACTCCGAGAGTCCGAGAAGTACCCGTGGCTGTGGGGGGGCGCTGAACTTTGCAGCCCGGGGACCCGGCTCCTCCAGTGGCCTCCAGCTACCTCCTTTTGTGAAACCTACCGTAACTATAGTAGTAGTGGTAAGAGAAATAGTAGTAGATGCGAACGGACGTCGATGCCTAGTCCAATTGCGGGTATCACGACCTGAGCTGTGTTATCCGATGTCATGATTCGTCATGTGCATAGAGCAAGACTCCGTTTTGCGGATCTTGTCTCCCAAGGCATGCACATGGGCCCGAACTCGGGCCATGTCGTGTGACCTACACTGTATGCTCCGCATGTAACGCAACTTTGGCTCAAGAACTTGCCAACTAGCATAGCTAGAAGCCTGTACTGACCAACAGAAGGATTTGAGATGATTTGAGCCATTCCCGCTTGCATAGATCTCGCGCCACTGCCCGCAAGGCGTGAAAACAGTGATCGAGTGTGTCTACTAGGCAACCAACAACTACCTATTCAAGCTCGGGTGAGGTGAGCGACTACATCATACAGTATCAAGGATACCAAACCCTCACGCAGGTTATCAGCCGTAGGCTCTGCCTACAAAGCTCAGTTGCAGTCGCTCTTCTACGACTACGATGAATTCTGGGTCAAGCGCAGATACGACATGGACCTTCAACAACGTGGCAGCGCCAGCAGTCGGAGATTCTACTGCTGACGACACTGTGGTGCATTCCGTTGATAGCTCCACTGAAGATGACAAAGCAAAGCCTTCCTCCTCTGCCGCTGAAGGTCGCTCCCAAACCAAGGAACTTGTCAAGAGCATCAACGCCTCCGCGTCCAACATCCTTAGGATTGAGGACAATCAAGGGCAATGATCGGAGAAGTGAGACGCCAAGATTGCCAGTGATGCAAGCGCTACGCGTGATGGCGAAGGAAAAGGACAAAGGGTCAAGAACACCGGACAGAGTGTCCAAACCTGGATCTTCTAGAAGTTCGTCTACGAAAAGATCACGGAGTTCGACCAAGGTGCACGAAAAGGGTCAGTCATCTACGAGCCGAAGGGTTATGCCTACCGAGACGGAGAGTCAACCTACGGCACGTGCATTGACTAACTCTGGAGAAGTCACCATGGATACAATTCCTGCGCTTGAGGACGCTTCACCTATTGGTTTCCCGTCTCCCGTAGAAGGACGTGGAGAACTTGTCAGGGCATCCGTCATGGACCAGCTCCAGGCTACGCAACTTGCGCAACAGATGTACTGCTGGAGTGAGATTCAGAAGTACGAGGGTGTCATCCAATCGTTGGTTGCGGAAATGAGGGAACTTCAACAGGAAGATGAAGGTTCAGAGATGCGAATTCAAGAGTTGGAACGACAGCGTGACACTGCTTGTCAGGTCATGCAACACATGAACAATGTGAACCGGGAGATGGAGGACAATTTTCAGTTGGCCATTGCAAGGATCACTGAAGAGAGCCAAGCTCAACGGCAACATGATCATATGATCGCCGAGGAACTCGCTCAACGACTACATCAAGAACGGAATGAGGCTGCTCAAGGTCTTGTCCAGCTGGAAGAGAGAGCTCAAGGTGATGGTATGCTCATGGCCAGAGAGTACGAGAAGCTCACAACTGAACTTCACGAACGTGCAAAAGAGAATCTACATCTTCGTGCAGGGATGGCAGAGTCTGAACATGCTGTCATATCCATGAGAGAACGTCTTCTACTCGCCAAGAACGAGGAGAACACCGTTGCTGATGACGCAATGCATGCGCGCGTACATCAGGAGCTCGTGAACAGCAACTTCTTCGTGAGCGTCTTGGAGAAGAAGAAGAATTTCGTGTCATGGCGGTGCGAAGAATGCAGATGGCAGAAGATCAACTACGGCACGCGAGGACAACGCAAGGCAAGCATTGCCGACTATGCATGAAGAGCTGAACGAGCTGAGAAGGACAGTACGGGTACAAGAGGATATGCACGCAAGAACACGAAGTGAACTTGAAGCTGCTCGACTTGCCCCTCAACTCAATGTTCAACGTGCACCATCAAGCATACCCATCTCGTCGAGAGGTACTGAGTCTGGCTGGAGTGCATTAGTAAGGATCGGGTTAGTGCTTATCCGGTAGGAGTGGAGGTACGATCCCCTGAAATTGCTACCCCTAGTCACCGAAGTCCGGCCAATCGAGAGAGTGAGAGGCTCGCTTTCGCAGAAGCCATACAAGGGATGTCTTCGTCGGTGGTGGAAGAATCTGCGCCTGGGCGTCTTGCGTCTTGTGCATCGTCGTCTTCCGTTTCCCCGACAAGAGCATCGCGGAACCGAATGACGGCAGAGCCGATAGCTGAGCATGCCTCCGCGATTTGGCAGGAGTTCGACGTCGCCATGATCATGCCTGAGCCCTACTACGACCAAAGACAGTACTGGTTCAAGATGGACACCTATGCCTCAAACGATCCTGGATACACTCCCGGAAAAGCATTCTTCTGTGCTGGATGCCGAGGGACGAAGACTCAAGAAGCATTCAGCCAAGCCAGTTTCCAGTGCAATGGAAATGGATACCCTGGAACATGCATAGGATGCGCACACATCGGAGCGATCAGGGCCCAAAGTCATTTGGCTGACTACCAGCAACTTCTCGATTGGCAAAAGTATTCACTGGCCTCCGCGATGTACGCCTACGATCAACATTTGCAATTCAAAGACCCGCGTGAAGACATGGTTGCTTTCCTGAAGGTATGTGCTCCGGTTGCCTACACTGGATACGGCAAGACGATTTCTCACTTTGGTGGTTTTCGAGTTGCGCCGCACCAGGCAATCGAGTACGCTGGATGGGGAAAGGCAAAACAGTTGGCATGGGATAGAGCACCCAACAAGGACGGGGAGCTTTGCTACATCTGCTACTATGATGCCGGCAATTCAGTCTACGCTGGATTCGTAAGATCCATCTTGACGCCAGAAGACAGACGGGAACTATACAATGGAGTGACCGATCCACGTGAATAACTCCTGGGCGACACATTGGAGCTTGCGCTTGGTGTGCTTACCTTGGCGACGAGATACCCTTCTCACTGCATCAACTGGGGCGGATCTGAGGGTGCCAACGCCTGTGTGCGGGGCCTCGAAAGATCAATCTGGCGTTATGCTGCTGCAGAAGCCATTGAACTGATTACAGCAGATCAGCCCAGGGCAAGATCCCGTCCGAAGCAGGATGTGGAAGTCACAGCGTACATCAGCAACTTGACTCAAGGGCTGAATGTCACGTTCGAAGCCGGTGGATGGAGATGTCTTCACTGCAAGCTAAGCGCTGAAGGCAATGATGAGTCCACTGAGGTTGGTGTGGCGCCACCCATGCCTGATGAGACGACGGAAGCTGATCAACCAGAAGAAGAAGAAGGAGAAACTGTGGATCCGGCCGAAGAGCTTCACGACGCGATGAGGCAACGGATGATGAAGAATCTGGATGAGCTTGCCGATGGCGTCGTCACAATCAATCAACGTGTGCTTACGTGTTGCGTGGCATGCAGAGATCCAAGGCACGCCCTGGAAGATTGTGAGTTCATTCCCGGCCGAAGGGAAGGAATCCAAACGGCAATCAGGCTTATGCGTGATGCCCTCAACCGCTACCCGCAGCATCAACCAAGGCCACCTGGAACGAGAACGACATCTGATGTTCCGATGCCAAGTACCGATGAAAGGATGCCCATGGATGCGAAGACCGGAAGTGCAGCTTCATCTACCACAAGGCGACCAAAGGCCAAGGTGAGACCACGCCGTGAAACGGTACCCACAGGAATGATCCTCATCAGGTAGACACTCCTCGTACTCTCAGATTCGTCGTGGAGAACAACCGAGGCAGATACCTGATATGCGGAGAGGAGATTTCTGAAACTGGACCTACGAGTCAAGACCGAGTTTGCGAGCTGATCGGAAATGCATCGGATCATCGTGACCGATGTCTACCTCAACGAGGGGATGCTCCCATCTACACCCTCAACGCGGACACTATGGCCTACGACAATCGAGGCTACACATGTATCTCCGATGGAGTAAGGGGTGGAATCCTGGACTTGGTGCCAATGGAAGGAGCAATGTTCATCCACTACAAGTGGGAACATCGTCCATGCTTGTGCTCCCAGGGACTTGAGTCACTACGACAAGCAAAATGCCTCCTGGGCATTGCGTTGTATCCAGGCAGATCTTCGTCATCGCATCGGCAGGAAAGAGGGTACTACCCACCTTGACTCAAGATGCACGGCAAAGTTCGAGCAAGTGATCCCTTGTGACGATGGTGGATGGGTCAAGATCGACGACCTGATAAAGATGGAAGTCCTTTGGATGCATCATTCCCGCAAGATTTGAGTGAATGGTGATGTCAGGGATGCAGAGCAGCAAAGAAGGATTTACAACCAGAGATTGCAACTGCTGTTCAACGGCAACCTATTCGCAGCAAGGCAGTGGAACGGCAAGGTTCGTCTTCAGTTCCTCGGTGTCCGTGTCAAGGATCCTCCTGAAGGGCCTCAACGGATCGGATGGGCAGGTTCTGATATGATGGTACCGAGACGTGATCAGATCACTGAGCTGCAAAGCAACCGGAACACACAGCGAGAGCAGCAATACCTCTCGCAATGTGACGGGTGGGTTCGACCATGGGCTGTTCGAGCAGTGAGTGGGCATTCCGCGCACCCTGATCCTGAGCAGAACCTGGTGGAGTTGGACCCGGACAGATTCGCAATCTCGCCTTCTCGCACACTCATGAATGAACTGGGGGGAGCTTATCATGCAACCAGCTGCCGACACTTGCACTCAATCGCCGAAAGAGGCATTTCGCAAGGCGTGAAAACAGTGATCGAGTGTGCCTGCATTTGGTTGTGTTACAACGTGGAAGGGATTGCAGTTGCTCTACTAGGCAACCAACAACTACCTATTCAAGCTCGGGTGAGGTGAGCGACTACATCATACACTATCAAGGATACCAAACCCTCACGCAGTAGAAGTAGAAGTAGTAGTAGTGGTAGTAGTGGTAGTAGTGGTAGTAGTAGTAGTAGTAGTACTAGTAGAAGTAGTAGTAGTAGCACAAGTGATGGTAGCAGTGGTGGTAGTAGTAGTAATAGTAGCAGTAGTAGTAGTAGTAGTAGTAGTAGGAGTAGTCGTGGTAAGAGTAGTAGTAGTAGTAGTAGTCGTGGTGGTGGTAGTAGTAGTAGTAGTATGTGGTAGTAGTACTAGTAGTAGTAGTAGTAGTAGTAGTAGTAGTAGTAGCAGTAGCAGTAGTAGTAGAGTAGGAGGAAGGGCGGGAGGGAAGAGGCAAGCAGGAGGGGTGAGAGTTGGCAGCAGGAGTAGGGTGCAGCGGTAGGAGTCGTAGAAGTAGCAGTGGTAAGAGGAATAGTACTAGGAGAAGCAGTAGTAGTAGTAGTAGTAGCAGTAGCAGTAGCCGTAGTAGTAGTAGTAGTAGTAGTAGTAGTAGTAGTAGTAGTAGTAGTAGTAGTAGTAGTGTAGTAGCAGTAGTAGTAGTAGCAGCAGCAGTAGCAGTAGTAGTAGTGGTAGCGGTAGTGGTAGTGGTAGTAGTAGTAGTAGTAGTCGTAGTAGTAGTAGTAGTAAGGGCAGGGGTGAGTGCAGCAGTCGTAGGAGTAGTAGTGATTGGTGGGAGGGGGGGAGGGGGCGGGAGGGGGGTGGAGGGGTGGGAGAGCGCCACGCCGTGCAGGCTCATGGCCCCTCCATCGAAAATGGCACCTGCCATCCTCCCCCCGTGGCAGCCTGGTTTGCGGGATTTGTGTGGAGGAGGGAAAAGGGAGGTTGACACTTCCGCTTCCGGAACTATCCAACACGCCGCCAGGGTCGGCGGATACCACTAAAGTTTCACTAAAGTTCTGCTTTGCGAACAACTGCGCGTGCTGCGTCCTCGGACCGGCGCGCAGGTGCAGTTTTGCGCTCCACGGGCTGAGTCCACGGACCGCCGTGAAGCGCAAGTCTTGCTGAGCGTTTGGCAGACTGCTGCGAGGTAAGACTGCCAGCTATGGGGCCGTTGCTAGCTGCTTTGCTTGGCCTAGTTTGGCTCGTCAGGTTTCTTCCTTGCTGTTTCTTTGGCCTAGCTTGGTCAGTTTGGGTGCTGGTTTGATAAAACTTGTCCCATACCTGGCCATTCATGAGCATTAGCCGTCATTAGCCCGATGCCCGCCCAGGTGCGGGACTACCCGCACGAGCTTCTGAATGCCACTGCCACTGCCACTGCCACTACCACTACTACTACTACTACGACTACTGTACATTCCCAGGATCTACTTTCTGGGCCGAAGCTGTAAGCCCCAGTGCTAAGCCCCAGGCCAGCCGGTAAAATTCCAAAAATCTGAAGAGCAATGCCAATCTAAGTTCAAGTCGCTGCATGCCAGCCGAGAAACTTCGCGTTGAAGCGGGCGACGCGCACACATGGGGTGCGCACGGCGGAGGTTGGGGGGGGGGGCTCAGGCAGCGGCGGGTGCGCGCGCGAGAGCACAAGGGGGCTGCCAGAAACAAGGCGGGCAAAGCGCTGCACAAGCCGAACCCTGGATAAGGGATGCCACTTTACCTTTCCGTTTAGTCTTTGCACAACGAATGTAACATCAAGATTCGGGCCCGTACTTGTGTGGTAGTTGTTTCGACAGGTCCAGAGTGGCACTGGCAAGACAGCCCTCGCATCGCCAGCTCCGAAGGTGCGTGGGCCACCGTTCTGTGTTCCTGCTGGAATGTTTTTACTCGCTTCTCCAGCTTGTGAAGGGATCTGCTCGAGAACATGTCAGTACTGAAGTGATCAGAGATGGAAAGGAAAGGGGAGAGTCTCCTGCAAAGACTTCTTTGATTTCCTGCCCGATTCCGAGACATTTAGCCAAGCATCTCGAAGCAGATAAGGCCCAGGCGCAAGATGAGACGGGACTTACTGAGTAGGCTACCCCCGGGGTGCACACCCGCGCAGGATTCCGCTCAGGAGACAATTCCTCCAACTAACTTTGGGAAGCACGCATGCCTTGCGAGTCTCGGACGCTGCTCCTGCTCCTGATTTGGAAGCTGCGCTGGATTCCGGGAGCTTTAAGATTCTTCCCTACGCAAGCGGGGGCCGTTTCGACCACCGAATTGATACATAGTTGTGGAGAAGATGCACAGAATCCTGAAGATGGAAATGAAGCTTTGCTGCAGCCGGTCGTTGACACAAGACACGACAAGATGAAGGCAAAGAGCGGACTGGCGTGCGGATACAAGGGCATGCACAGCTCTGCAATTGGATCTGAGGACGCCCAGGCTTCGTTTGGGTGCTAGGCTAGGGCGTGGGGGTGTATCTGCAGAACTCGAGCCTGCGGGGCACAGGCCAACCGGGTAAGTCGAAACCAGCACGTGAGGGTTTCACAGTTTTACCTGCGTCAGGCGGCGCCGAAGGGCGAGGGCAGGGAGGCGGCCAGCCTCGACGCTGAAGGCTGGAGGGGCCGGAGGGGTCCGAGTTGGAGCTCTGCGCCTCTCAAATCCAAATCCGGCAGGAGAAAGGACAAGCCAAGAGAGCTCTCCTTTGAATTCAACGATTGCAGCTCGGCATCACGCAGGTTTCTCATATGTTGGAGCATCGCGGGTTGACTGCTCTTTGACTGTTTCCCTGCAGCCTGAGGCAGATATGTGCAGTGGCTCTGGCATCCACAATGTGCAGATCGAAAGGGCGCAGGGAAGCTCAGTAGTCACCGCATGCCGCAAGTATATGCAAGTATAGACGACGGACTCGAGACAGGTTTTCGTCATGTACAGACTGGCACGTTGTTGCACACGAAGGGCGAACAATCGCAGTAAGGCTGAAATATCTGGCCTGCTGGCTGGATGAGTCATGCGTTTCACAGCACTATGATGCTTCTCGGCTTGAGCTTGTCGGTTGCGGCGTCTAGTTTAGCCCCTTTGACATCGACCTCAGGTTGCATACTACTACCGGCTTCCCATGGCATTCATCGAAGCAGGACGCGAAGCTGAGGCACTGCGCACCCGGTTTCCTGTTTCGGTTTCCTGCTTCCTTTGAAAGTTGTTTTGCTTGACCCTTGCGAACAAATGAATCAAGCTTGCTTCCTCGCCAACAGCCTTGGGCGAGGGCCGCTTTCTTTGCGAGTTTTTTGCAGTGATGTCGAAGTAGCTCGCGGTCTGAGCTGCTCTTGCACCTGTGGCGGGAGTGGGGCTGCGGCTTCGGATCTTGGTGGTTTCTAGACGGGTATCTGCATAAAGGATTGGGTGCCGGCTGCGCCACCGACAAAAGAGTTCGCCGGAGCGTGCAACAGGCCAAGCTCATCCCGTGGCGGCCCGTGTCGGACCGTGCTTGGGATTGACTGCTCTGATAAGTGTCCTGCGGAGCTGGCAAATCCGAGTGCAAGAAACGGTCCTCTTACTTGATCTCCTCGGCATGCAGCTCCGTGGCAGTCTGGGAAGCAGAGGAAGCCACATGAAATGCGTGCTGCTGTCAGGCACAGAAAGCCTTGGACATTGCTTCTCAATTCGTGCTGGCCAATAAAACCAGTTGCCTGGATAGCATTTGAGCGACCCTGTCGCTTGATGAGTTGCGGGTTTGGAACCACTGGCAAACCTGCATGGCCGTGCCCAAGCCCATGCAGGTTCTCAAAGGCTTTCTTCAGCCTACCCGCAGCGACTTGGCAGGGCAGTTTCCTTTCTGTCAGATAGCTTCGAACCGGAAGCGTCTTTTTGCAGCACTTTTTTCTCGCAGATTTTCCAGGTATCCCCTAGTCTGGATTTGCGAAGCAGCTGGCCGGTTGGGCCGCAATGAGCTCGCACGGATGCTTGGCAGAGACTCTATTCGAGTCAGCGCGGTCTCGACTGAACTGGTTCACTTGTTTTCGACCCCAGCATGTTCACTAGAGAGTTTGTCCCTCGTCGTTTTCTTTTCTGACTCACAGTGTTGAGTCGACTACTGTTTTCTTTCTAGCTCCCACTGTGCCTTGTCTTTCCCGCTTGTATCTTAGCCCGAAAGACTTCCTCCCAATTCTAGCGCTCCACAGCCGAAACGGGTGGATTGATGAGCTGGACACATCTGGACACGATGCGAAATCGCAGAATGTGGAGGAGGGGTCTCACGCGAGGCTCTCTTACGCTGCACGTCGATGATCGCTCCCTCGTGGTTCCTGTGCGTGGCCCTCTTTTCCCACTGTCTTTTGTTGAGAATTACAATTTGCATTCATACGTTTTTTTTTCAGACGGCGGGCTAGCTAACAAGAACTGCTTCTTTTGGATTGTGCTGCTTTACAGGGCAATTCCCCCCTGCAGCATCTGTGCCGATCAATTCACATTTCAATTGCCCCCGGCTTGGTGCAAAACAGTATGGCGCCCCAGTACTGCGCCCCTTTGCTGGCGACATGCAAGTAGCAGCTGTGTGACCCTGCCAAATCTAATTCCACAGTGCCCAACCCCAATTGTTTGTCAAACAGAAACGAGGCCACGCCACACCTTAAAACAAAATCTTCGCCCGAGCATGCCACGGTGCATATCTCACTGCAGAACACATGGGCAAGTTCACCGACATGCAGATGTTTTTGGGGTTTAGAGCCGGGAGCTCAGGGTTGGTTAGATTCTTATCAAGCCGTTGTACGCCCTCTCTTTTGAGTTGCAAGTCGTTGCGTCCTACGAGCACCTTGCCGGTGCCTGATGCTCAGGTTCCTCGGAGTTCGAGAATTAGATGGAACTGGTAGTGCCATCTAAACTTCAACTTCTTTCTGTAGCCCTTGGGGAGAGGAGCAAAGCGCAGAGGGCCTGATAAATCGCGGGTGCGAGCTGAAGCAAGGATAGCATCAGGGCATCGATCGTGTAATGCCCTCCTGTTGTTCAGCCTGTCCTAGATGACGAAGGGAACTACTTGCAGCAGGGCGCATGGATACAGTAGAAATGGGGAAAAGGGGAGAAATATTCTGCGTGCCCACAGAAGAGTTGTTGGCGGCAAGAAGATTCAGGACTCAGCTAGCTACACAAGGATCTGATGGGATGTAGGGCGCAGATGTGAGGTGCCGTCACGATCTGGTGTCAGATGAGTCGTGCCTGATTCCTCGTTCCGTGCATGCCAATTACTGAGGAGATGTGTCGAAGATATCTTCAGATACAGGCAAGGGTGGGTCGCAAGTGAAACAGGGGCCATGCCGTGGAAGCCCACAAGTATGCAGGCACCCGCTGACCAACAGTGGCTTAGTGTCCGAGTACACCTGGAACGGAGCCTACGAGGCCTCCGTCTGCAGCCTTGATGCTGCGTGCATTGCGCGCGAACGGGCCCAACGGCATTTTCAAGTTTGTAAGTGTGTCTGCATGCTGGCGATTGCTTTGAGAACGGGTGTTATTGGGTGCGTGGGGCACATGAGTGACACTGAGAGAGCTAACATGTCATGGCGCTTTCGCGATGAGGCAGACTTCTTCGCCACTGCCGTTGTTGCAAAGGCTGTGGGAAAGGAGGAGATGTCGCTGCAAGTCCCTTTCCATGCGTGGGCCTCCTTGTGAGGCGGCCGTTCTCAGTGGTCATGAAGCTGTTGCAAAGGCGGCAGCGGACTCGCTGCTGCGTGCTGTCGATGCCAACAGGACACGAACCTGGCAATATCCTCAAGCCTCAACATTTGCAGGGAATCAACCGGGGCTGATGGTCCCGCACGATAGGACTGATTCTGCAGGAGACATATGGCAGCAGGGCGTTTCTTTCTGCGCTGGACGTGGGCAGATGGATTTCTGGAGCGAGCCGACGTGCCACGCCTTTATACCAAATAGGTCCCACCGCGGGAGAGTAAACAGCAACAGCCACAAACTAGCAGCGTACTGGTATCATTCAAGCGGAGCTCTGGGAAGTTTGGAAGCCCTGGTGCAATGCAAGCCGCAAGGTTGAGCCTTCACGACATGCGGTTCAGCCTAATTCGCGGTTTGTTCAAGCCTTTCTCTTTTAGGGGGTGACACCGTGCACTATTGGTGCAGCAACGTTGCGGGCGATGGATAGCTTGGGGCACAGGTTTTCAAACGGGTCGCAGAAGAAGGACATATTAGCTGCTCCTCCTGATGCTAGCCGAACCACAACAAGTGGATGTATTGAGCATTTGCGTTATCCACAACCATAGTCTGATAACCCCAAATTACAGTCAGTCGACTGTAGCTCTGACGGTTTTAGAGTTTGCATCAACGTTTGGGCTGAGGAGTGAGGGTTGAGCCATGCCAGCTCTCTAGTTCTGGGCAGAATCCGAGAGAGAAGCGGACTGGAACTCGCAGCATCATTTTCCCATGGTGGATTTGCAAGGGTCGTGGGCAAAGCCACTGGGGTCTGCAGCATCTTTCAAACGTCAAGCGCTCCAGTTGAGCGCTTTGTCCCTCTTTCCGTAGTTTGTAGTTTTCCGCTGGAGGCTTTCCCGGATTGGGTCAAAGCTTAGGATCCGAAGCAGACGATCTAGAGCTTCTTCACAGGGCATCGGTTCCGCATGGCTTCTAATGTCAGCTGTTTCTGAATTTTTTCGCGTTGCACTTAACCTACTGCATACCTTCGCTGAACAGTGTTTGTTTGTTTGTGTGTGTGTGTGTCTGTGTCTGTGCCGCTTGTACCGAGGACCCGCTGTACTGTGTGAGCACATTGGGGGAGAAACAGTACCTGGGCAGGAGAGAGACAGTAACTGCAGAATTCTGCTTCTCCGTGCGGTTTTGCCAAGGCTGTACTTCTTGCTCGGCTTACCCTCAGTCGTGCTGTTGGAGGTGGCAGCCTCATTCAGGCAAGATCTATCTCTCCGGAATTGCGATGAGCTCACGTGATCTATGCCCGAAAAGGTATTCTCCATATCTTGCGACAGGAGCATCGCTGACTCGGCCAAGAAGCAGTACCAGACGGTGGCTCACGAGCTGCGGCTTGACAGCTAGCAACTATCGAGTTTTTGAGGCCATGGAGGTGCCAATTTAACAAGTCCCACAGCAGCTTTGGTCTCTGTAATGTTTGGGTGTGCTTGTGCAGGCACCTATTCCTATTGTTCGCCTTGACTTCCAAGAGCCCCGTAGCATCATGTGAAAGAAGCTGTAGCTACGCCGACACCCGCGACAGCAGTGTGAGCTGACAAGGGAATGAGGCAGTACTAGACTCCTAGACTGACTATTTATAGTGGCTCGACACCGGCCGTCGACTTCACAACACTTTCCAGCAGCATTCGCTCCGCGCTGGCTCTCATGACTGGGAAGGACCAGCTAAATCTAGGAGTGTAGCGACTAGGAAGGACTGTATATGGGGTGAAAGCTGGCTGGGGGCTGGGGGCAGATGCAAGTAGGTGGCTCGGCGAGGTAGTGCGTGTTGCTGTCTGTGTTGCTTTGGCAGCGTGGTGCTGTTGCGAACCCCTGGAGGTTGCAGTACCTCAAAGGTTGCAAGCACCTGTTCTCAGCTTCCACATCCTACACCTGTGCGACAGCTGCAGCCATGCTTGGCGACCGCGAGAGCACTGAGCGCATGAGGAGGGGACCAGAGGGAGTTGAATGTTTCACTTTCCAATACATCTGTGCCGTTGGAATCCGGTGCCCAATGGCAGGAGCAGAATGATCGCACTCCAACTCGGCGATGGCAGTTTTCAATGTGAGACCTCCGAACTTGACACCGTGCAGCACACAGCAGAAATCAGCCTGGGCCCTGGTCGCAGTGTTGCAATTGCTGATGTGTCCTGCGAGAGATCCCGAGAGGTACCTGCCTGTGCCGCATGGATGGCTACACACATGGAAAGGGGCTCGAGATCGAGTTGAAAACTGAGAGCCCTTCCACTTCGAGCTCGCTCAGACCAGCTGGAGGCTCTGCAAATCCTGGCACGCCTCCGAGCCCAACAGCCCAACTGTACCGCACTTCCTTGGCCACTCGCACAGGGCCAGCGCCGGCACCGGCGGCCCAGCCTTCCGAAGAAGGCCTAGGAACCAGGAAAACTCAGCAAGAGTACGCCCGGTCCCCGAGCAGGCTTTGGAGCCCGGGAAGTCGACAGCTGCAGTTTCCTGGCACAGCGAGATTTGAGAGTTTTCACATCGTGGAAGCACGCCGACTCCGAGGCTCCAGAGAGGCACCCTGCGAGTTCCAAGTTCTCACGCTCTCCGCACCGACCTGGTGCCTGGGATCTCTACTCTCCTAGACACGAGCAATCGCTGGCAGCTCAGCCCGCTACTGTAGCGGCTCCGTGTCTGTTGGTGCCCTGTAGGTGTGCGCGCTGCGGTGGCTTCTTGTGGGGGCTCAGAGACCAGGGCTCCAGCTGCAGCCGCTGTGGTGACATCGACGCTCGGCTTTACAATGGTTTTACATGTGCCATGGCGAGTGCCGTGTTCCGAGTGCTCGAATCCGGATCATTCGAGGTTTGCAGCAGCTGTATCGGTTCCTCAGACACTTGCAAAGGAGCGTATGCAACATTGAGCAAGACGTGAAGATCCGATTAAAGCTTGTTGCGGCAGGAGCTGTGCGCTTGTGATTGCGCCGCAGAGTCTACTCCGCGCAGCTTGCAGCTGTTTCACTCCCCACGCAGAGTGCGAAGTGCTATGAAGCGGTCTTGTTGTCATGAACACACGGAAGCGCAGCGGCTTTCAATGCTCGACCATGCACTTCGCCAAGTTATCACATGCCTGTTTGAGTAGGGCTCTGTGCCACAGTTGCACTAATCAATCTTAGTTCGCTCTGTCCAGGAACTAGTACAGTGTGTTCCTGCATTGGATTGATGAATAACAGCGGTGGTGCAAGCTGCATGTTTCTCGCAGGCTAGCTAGCCCATCCCAACTGCGCCTGCAGCTTCGGTGAAGCCTCAGGTTCAGCCTACGAACAGAGGGCTCAGATGAGGCTATGCTTGTCCAGCCTTTGAGCGACTCGGTTTATGATCGCGACATTTCAGGAAGCATCGTCTGGCATGCTGGTGTTGCGCGAGGCTCGACTGGCAATGTGGCATTCATGCTTCGAGCTCGTTACCATGCAGCTGACATTGCGTTTGCCTGCTGGAGCAGGATCGCCTGGAATTTTACAGAGGGAGAGACATCGTGTCTGTCGGGAGCCTTAGAATATGGCCCTCGATGGCAATACGTGGCTGCAACTGCTGAGTACCCATTCAAGGACGACGACGAGCCAGATGTGAGCGCCTTGATAGACGAAATCGAAGACTTGGAGGTCCCTTCATGGGAGGTTTGCTATTGGAAGTACCACGGCTGAGCCTTCGGTGCGAGTCTTCTGGCCTGGTGATATCTGCTGATCCTGCGGCATGTTGATTGCTTCGAGTTGATTTGCATAAATGGCTTCGTGCACAAACCAATCGCAGTGACTAGTAGCTTAGGCCGAAGGCGAAAAGCGGCAAGCAGCCCGCCATTGTCCTGTAAAACGCGCGGCCTGCTCATGCTGCCGTCTTCTGATCTGGAGGGCTCTCTTCAAGGAGGCTGCACCTATGCCGCTGCACGATGCTGCACGCGAGAAGAGCTTGGTTGCCTAAGGTGCGGTTAGTCTTACGTCATTGTTGCTTCCTTATTACTTCTTCGGTCTCCTTTCTCGTTCGGTCCTCGTGTTTTTTCTGTGCCAACCAACTACTGTCTGTGAGTGAGCTCCGAGCTCGAATCGAAGCTCCGCCCGTCAGGTGCAAGACATTCATTTTGCAGTCGCCTGCAGTCGCTCCCAGACAGAGTAGGCATCAGTTGTGCATGTTGGACATGCTTGCTAGTCACGAGTGCGACCACATTGGGATCATGCACCACACTGAAATCCTTTGCGGGCATCTCGCCGCAGGGCACACGAGCTCTTGGCGTTTTGGGTTGTTTCCTTTCTCTTTCGAGGTCTCGGGTCTCGGTCGTTGTCATCATCTGCCCGAGGAAATGAGAACCGATCGTTTCTTCTCGATTCGCTCGATATCCCGCTGCAGGCAGACGGTATCAAATGCTGAAGCTCCATGTCCCGAGATTCAGCCGCGCGATCGCTATTTCTTGTTTGCATCCGAAGCGTGGAAAGTGCAGACCATGAAGCACCGGGGAGGCAGCAATACATGTGAGGAAAAGTGCGGTCAACGATCCGAAAAACGGCTGTGTGAATGTATTCAAGCCTCTGAAGCTGGACTATGCACAACATCCGTCATAAAGCTATGGCAGACTCGTTTCTCTATCATGGAGATGCCCAGATTCCCTTGCGAAAGAATCAATTACCTGCGAAGGCATCTCCACATGGTTCAATTGGCAAACTAGCCGGCGGAGCGCCTCTCAGCAATGTCATCCTTTCGACACTACACCTCGCAAGTACAAGCGTAGACAGCTGGGCTGCGCTGTTCAACCGTTAAACCTCAAGCGTTGGCACGGGTATCCAATGTTGTGACGTCGACAAGCAACTGCAACGCAGATAGTCCACTGCAGCACGGTGATCAGACGGACAAGATTAGTTTCTAACATACAAGCATGTATGTATTTGGGGTCAGCATGTTTGCAGAAAACATGCATGCATCTAGGCTGCATTAGTGTTCTTGGACGGGTTTGATCTGGTGCGCCCAACACGGGTTGCGGCCGCAATACTCTAGGCTCAAGTCTTTAGAACATTTGCCATGGGCGCCCCGGCTGGAACGCTGGTTCGGATCGTAGTTCCCTTGCTCTCTGCTGTGTCCGGTCTTTTCGGAGGTGGTGTGCTTCAGCAGGTCATTTCTCGAAGCAATCAGGTGACCGAAATCATTGAAACCGCCGCCCGAGCTGCCGGGGACCATTGCAAGAGTGCCGTCTTCGAGCAGTGCTGTGAATCTGAGGGAGAAGGGCGAAAGGGAAAAGGGGGTGGCCAAAGGAATCGATCAAACTCCTGTTGGGAATTTCCCTTCCTCTGGCTATTCTCCAGTGGCCTCTCGCCTTTGGGGCGTTCTTACTTCACTCCTGCTGCCCGCGGAGGGGGGCTTCAAGAGTGGGAGAGGACTTGGAAGAAACGGCGGACAGCCCAGTCGAATCGCAAAGGGCCTTGGCTCAGCAGCAATTGGCTGCTGTCCGGCTGAGGCGTTATGGCTCTCGTTAATCGGAGGGTTTTCCTCCGCTATGACGTGGGGGGCCCCGCTTTGTGGCACGAACGTCTTGTCCTTCGTCACGTGACAGGTGAAAGCTACGTGGTGGTGACGCCGGACGGGGACGTGTTCATCGAGGACCTCACCTTAGCCAATGACGACCTCGCTGGATTGCGGCTTGGAGGCCCGGGGGGCGGCCATCCGGTTGGGATTCGGGCCGCTAACATCTACGCCCTGCCCGCCTTTGATGCTGCTCGCATGGCCGGATTTGAGAGGGAGGCCGATGCCTTGGTGGTCCGCGATGGTGTGGGTCCTCCGGGCTCTCCCTTGACCCCCGTGGCCAACGCAGCAGGAGCCGCTCTCGCCCAGACTCCTTCAGGCGGCTTTGATGCAGATGCGTTGTACTGGTTGGCAGCCGAGTCGGTCGAAGGATTGAGATTTGGCGACGCTGTTGGCAACGTGGGTGTTGCGGCAACCGAGGGGGCCAAGGCAGTACACACGCTGCCTAGTGGGCTTTCGGTGTTTGTGCAATGTGTTCGAGGCCGCCATCGGCCGACCTGCTGAGTGGGATGATCGGGTGCTACCTGTGTCGATTGATGGGCATGGAATTCCGGAGTGCTCCCTCAAGGAGTGCTCTCAGCGATCGGCCGAGATGCCGGTAGCCTGGAAACTGTCGGGGCCCCGCACGGCAAAAGGGTGCCTAGCCTATTTGGCCGTTGAAGCTTTAGGTCTGGAGGGGCATCATGAGCGATTCAGGCAGCTGGTGAAAGTCGATGCCGGCAATTGGGGCATCCAAGAGCACTTCCAGCTGTCAATGGTGCTCAAGCACGCCCTGCAGACTGATCAATTCGACGGGTGCAACAATTTGTGCATCGAGGTTATCTTTCGGCGCCTGCAGACCATCGAGTATGCCTACGCAGACAAGGCCCGTGAACAAGAATCTAAGTCAGTTGGCGGCAGACTCAGTCTCGAAGAGCAACAGACTTTCGGAGGCTTGACCCGACAAGCTGCAACCCTAATGGTGTGTCCGGATCTGTTGGATCATGTAAAATCTGAAGTCGAGCGTGACGCGAATCTCGCAAAAAATCTTCGGAAGGCGAAGGAAGAACGCGAACTCGCCCGGAGAGCCCTCCCGAAGAAGGGGGCCAAGGGCGATAACGACGCGTGATCGCGATGGCGTCGGTCCTTTTGCGGGCCGAGGCCGATGCCATGAACACAGGGCCGTTGCATGCCCCTCGGAAACCTCGTGACCTCTTTCCGCTACCTTTTCTGCGCCCTCGGGTCGATACATATAGGCCTTGGGCTCGCCGTGCGCAGAGGAGGTGCCACGCCAGGCGGATCGAGATGACTGAGGCCAACTACCCCATCGAGGCTTTGAATTCAATGTATGATTGTCCGGCTCGCTCCGCGGAAAAACCGTCGGAGTTTTTGGCTGGCGCCTCAGCTGTCAGGTTGAGGCTTTGCGCCTGGTGGAACAGGCGGTTCATGACGTGGGCCGGCCCCCGGTTGGCGTGTCAAGCTCGGGAGCGCTTCGGCAGCTCCGGGCGGCGAGCGGGTACACCGACCCGGACGTCCATTCGGTGGGTTCGCTCGCCTCGTATGATCCTCGCTACTTGCTTGCATATAGGTGCATGTGGTGCTTATGTCATGCTGTAACACAAGGCTTTGTGATTGTTGGAGCTTGCATGTTCATGATTGGCTTCTCACAATGTCTGCTGTTGATG
>BGNK01003605.1:10378-70245 GCA_003297005.1 Symbiodinium sp. clade A Y106
GCGGGTGCGGGTGCGAGTGGGGGTGTGGGTGTGGGCGTGGGTGTGGGTGGGTGGGTGCGTGTGTTTGTGTGTGTGTGTGTGTGTTTGTCCGCACTTGTGTGTCTGTCGGTCACGGCGCCCCCCCATCAGGAAAAACTGTGTGAACGAATGCCCCTGTCAGCATCAGTTGTAGTAGCATTGTCGGCATACTCTGATGTTATTACTGTTATCACTAGCGTGAGTGTGTTTGCCAGCACTGCCACGCAATTTCTATGAGTCTTCTTCCGAGTTGTCTTTGCCAAGAACGTACGTAAACAAACAGCCTCACGGCAACATTGCATTGGTTCACCAAGGCCACCTATCTGTCTATCCATCCATCTATCTATCTCTCCCTGTCTCCCTGTCCCTCTGTCTCTCTGTCTCTCTGTCTGTCTGTCAGTCCGTCCGTCCGTCCGTCGGTCTGTCTGTCTGTCTGTCTGGCTCTCGGAAGATCGACAGATCGACAGATCTAGAGACAGATAGATCGAACGATCGATAGGTAGATGGATGGATGGATAGATAGGTGGAGTGATGGATAGATGGCCTGTAGATAACTACTATACAGTGAACTGCAGAAAGTTGGAATATGGAATTAGGATGATTGGTGCTGGGATTCCCTATACTATACCTCAAAGGATATGGATAATGATGTTCCGCGGCTTTTACTATAGATGTTGTGAATATAGAGCGGCTAAAGACACTGTAGAGACCATCTGAATGAAGCGGTATGTAATCATCGATTCAGTACGATGTCACCATTGTATTCATGTCCAGATTGTCCAGCGATGCGAGGCCCCTATCCTCGTTCACCGAATCAGGCCTTTCGTCTTGCTCATCTTCTGGCCCTTCTCGTCCCTGACCAAGCCATGGAGGTAGATCTCCTTGAAGGGAGCCTGCGGCACAGGGCCACGAGGCCAGGGAGCAAGGCCAACGCAGGGTCATGGCAATTGAGCTTTGCAATTTTGGATCAGGGCTTTAGTTGCCCCATTCATGTTTCATCTCCCTGCCGTCGCAACTCCGCGTGCCTTGTCTGTGAGAGTAAGTCCCATCATCACCATGCGGGCTACCCAGAAGAACAGGATGTCCTGGCCCAGGAAGGCTGACAAGGCGAGCCCGCGGTTGCAGAGTGATGCTCAGGTTTCTGGCCACACCCGGAAGCGAGCATGGCATGCGTAGCCCGTCTCCATCATCGTGGCCTCGGCGGCAAAGGCTTCATCCAACAACATCGGCAGCGTCATGGCGTAACGGTGTAACTAGCAGCTGCCACAGCACATGTACTACAATCTCTTTGCTTTCATGTGTCAGCTTGCAAATGCGCCTCGAAATTCTAAGAAATCTCCATCTGCTTCAGCCCGCCCCACCCGACCTCCACCCGCCAATGTGGAGACTTATGCGTAGCTTCATTATCACATGTAGATTGTAGGTGATGCCCGGTGGGTGACGACCACAACCAAGACTGGGAACACCGCCCGAGCAACCAAGAAGGACACACGCTGTCATTCTGTCTCAAGAGTTCTTAGCTGATGTTGAGGGAGATAAGTCTTAAGGAGGAATCGCTCTCGATGCCTTAGCCATGCTCCGGAGCTCTACGCCCAGAGTGGGCCTCACGTTCAGAGTCCCTGAAGTTCCGGTTGCTGGGGCTAGGGAGCTTACCTAGTTCGTTCATCTACACTTTAGGGCCTATGTGACCTTGCAAGACGCAAGCTCCTGAGGCTTGCGGCAACCATCAGAGGCATTTCCGAGCCCTAGGATAGTACGTGGGATCCGTCTCTGTGGATGCTGAAGCTCGCGCTTTGATGTGGGACGGGTCCAACCCGGAAAGTTTGTGCTCTTGTTCTTGAGACCGGCCGAATGGTGTTGTCAAGAGTTGTTCGTTGAGCCGGGAGCAGTCGGGACCAAAATCCGCAACCCCTTACAAGATCTAAAAATGGATGCCTCAAAAGATATTCTACCATTATACGGGTTATGGCTTGCTCTAGGAGTTCTAGTGTTCCGATTCCCTTCGGCTTTTTTCCTTCTTCCTACAACCGAGCTTCGGCTCGACTCTCCCCAAACCTCAAACCCCTAAAAACCCAAAACCCTCTCCCAAGGCTGGCTCCGGGTAGAACTTGGAGTAGTCGGCCGAGGACTCGTCAGGCCAGCCGACGGTGGCGAAGGGCCACAGCCCGGACCTAGGCATCAGTAGGGGTGCATGGTTTTGGGGCTGCGGGACTGTAAGGTTCTGGGCCTTGGGATGTTGGGGGTTTAATGTTCCTGTCTCCATGGCTTCTGCGGTGCTCTCTTCAGGAGGTTTGCACAGATGATGCTGGAGGCAGGGCGAGGGCATGAGTCTGCTGCTGTCGGTGCTCGGATCGTACAAGTAGCTGCCTTTCCCCGTGCGGCAGGACCTGCCTCAAGACACAGCAAGAACCATAATAGAAGGGCTTAAACAATTAGGATAGGGTTCGCCTTCGAACACAGCATTACACAATAAATGTATCACGGAACCCTCAAGACTAGTATTTTGGTAGGTATTCAAACCCCTATACTATTGGTGTACTGTGTTCCCTGCGAGAACCAGGTGTCCAGGACATCGTCGTCTTGGCGCAGCTCGACATCCTGTTCGCATCCGAAACGTCCGAATCTGCATGCAGACGTCTGATTATACGGCCACTTCCTTTCCTTTAGGCCAGTAGCCTTACGATTATCAGAATCCTCCTTATTCAGGGAGGGGGCTTTATTAATCAGTGGTCTACCTACATCGGAGGCTTTCGGTAGGTGCAGGGAGGATCTCGGAGGCGGATGCGGCATTCCTTTGTTCCTGCTGGGCTTTAGGGTTTAGAGCTTAAAGTGTGTAGGGTTTAGGTACTATTCGGCACGTCTGCTGGGCTCGTGATTGCAAGCACTGCACGAATCCCTTTACGTTAAGCCGATGCATGGCACCTCCCCGAATTCTTTGCGAGCAGCGGCCAAGGCCTCCGAATGAAGGAAGGTGTGGGACATGCACAGTTGTGGCTGCTCCCTGCGTCTCCACATCGGTCATGCGCTTTGCCGCAGGAGCTTGCTTTGCATATCAAGCCCGCAAGACTTAGAGCAGGTGCACACTCGCTCTAGCTATAAGTAGCGTGCCTGGATCGATGTCGTGTGCATGTAGTATGTGTGGCTGTCTGACCCTTCTTCCTTCTCAAGTTCTGGTAGCTGTGCCATGAGCATGCTCATATTTTCAGCGCGCAAGCGCACGCCGGCTGCCGATTTGACGAAGCGCGGCCTGCAACAAAATCGCTTCCAAGTAATTACTGCCTGGCCGGAAGCATGCCTGTCTACTCACGATGCTGACAGGCAATCCCTGAATCCAAAAGTCTTCGAATCTGAAGATTCTTTAACCAGGAATCTCCTGTAACGATGGCTCAAACACGACAGACGACAACAGATACTTTCGAAGCTCCTGTGCCTGAGGCCCCTTAGCTCTTTGCTGAAGGTGGCCCAGCACTTGGCTTCTCCTCCGGACGATCCCCGATCTTGCAATCCTTGCCTCAGTGCAGAAGCAGATCAATCGGCCTCGAGCAAACGTTAAGACGAACACCGTCAGTGTCATCGGGGATGTTTTGCATCGATGGTGGGTTTCTGGGTTTGAGAGACGGATGAAGCTTCAGGATAATTTTTCCTGCACCTGAAGATTGTCTACCCTCCCATCGGCAATTCATGGGGCACGTGTTGGAGTTCTGGGAAATAGGGGGCCATTGTTGGAGACCTCAAATGCAAGGTTCTTTATATTGGACTCACCAACACAGGACAACGAATATTAAGAACCCCCCCCCCCGCCAATTATATCATGGCAATACGCATACTCTTTCTGCAGCAAAGTCACAGTCTGAGTTAGGCATCGGCAGCTGGACAGGTGCCCCACGTGCAGCACCAGGGGCTGATGTCAGGGTTGGCATGTATTCGGTTGAAGCAGAGTCTAAGACTCTGCGCCTGCTTGTACGTACATACATGTATGCATGCATGTATGTGTATGTGTATATGTGTGTGTATATATATATATATGTCTTTGTAAGGAAAAGCAGATAGACAATATTAACCGTTCCAAATATAGTCACATCTGTATATACATATATTATATGCATATGTATATAATGATATAATGTGTGTGTATATGTCTATATAATTACATATGAAGAGAAAAAGAGAGAAAGAGAGAGAGCGAGAGAGAGAGCGAGCTAGAGAGAGAGAGAGAGAAAGAGAAAGAGAAAGAGAGAGAGAGAGAGAAGGAAGAGAGAGAGGGAGAGAGACAGAGAGAGAGAGAGAGCGCACGTGCGTGTGTGTGTGTGCGGATGTTAAGGGCTCGGGGCTTATTCTCACAAATGGGTTTTGCCTTGACACCAAGTCTTGAGGGGTTGCGTGGCAATAAAAACCTGTGCCTTCTCATGTCTCTTGCGACGGATGATGGGAAATGCTGAAGCAGGACAGTCTCCAGTGAATGATAATCGAACATCTGAGAACTGAAGCTCAAACTGCATTGATGCACCTGTACTCGCACCAAACCGCCCAAACGCCCGAAACCCTGGTCAATGCTAACACCCTGAAGCCGCACATCCAAAATCCTCATCGCCGAAACACCTGACCTCCTCTTGAGAGAGAGAGAGAGTGTGTGTGTGTGTGTGAAAATTCGGCTCCTCTGCATGACCCATATTGCTGTCGTCACGCATTTTGGTCCCATGGTGTTGCAGGACACGAGTGTCTTCTCAATCCCAATGCCAGGTTTTGCATTATCCGATTATCCCTCACCTGGCGAGGCTGTGGAACCCTGCAGCTTCGCTTGAAGATCCTTGGTCCAGGGAGGGCTCAAGGGGGTGCAGTGCAAGAGTATAAGGCTTACACTGTGCCGGCCACATGAGTCAAAGCATGAAGCTGCGATCGCCGAAGTAAGGAGAAAGCAGGACCTGATTTACATAACACATAACACATGACAATACAGTGAACCAAGTTGTCATGCGACAAGACTCTGCAACTTGCTCGAAGCTAGACAAGTTCCAAAGAGTCAAGGCACTGAGACTGTTAGCACCCCAGCATGGGTGGTGCCATCTGCGAAGGTCCAGAAGGGGATGGCGTCAACACCAGCACGGAAGCATCTCGGCCGCAAGTTTTCACAGCAGCCCCGTGTGTCAGCCCTGCATGCCATGATCGGACGAGTAGATGTGCTGAAACCTGCTAGTGCTGATAGTCTGAAGAAGTCTGTGCAGCCAAGTCAATCATGCAGCTGCAATCAGGTCACCGTATTGGGTCCGACTGCGCAGCACCTCACATGACACGCCCGAACTCTGCTGCATGCGAAGCAACATCTATCTTACAGCCGTCAAAGCCATCCAGTCACGGCCTTGGAATTGGCAGGTGATCAATACAAGCAGGACAACAGGGAGGCTCGAATTCCAGGCAGGCATGCGCGATTTGCAATTTTATTGCTTGATGTGGTACGAGCTGCATTTCGTGGCTTCGACGGACTGCGAGTCTTGTATGCGTGACTGCAATGTCCGTTGTTCGGTCCTTTCTCAGCCCTCTTTGTTCTATATTCCATAGTTCTTGAGGCTAATGCAACGAGGTTCTCGTGGCGACCAAACCTGCCCATCCTGGACAAGCTGTGTCGTTCGCATTGTGCACGACATTTATCGGACGGCCTCAAAGGTATCCTGTAAACAGGATATCAAGCCTATGCCAGCATGTCAGCCATGATGGTGAGGATCGCGTGTTACATCACAGACGGCAGATTCGGAAGAGATCAGATCTCTTCCCTGTTCACACGGAAATCTGTCTGGCAATTTTCCGGTAACCATCTAGAAGCATCTGAATCTCCTCAGAGTTTGAATGGATTTGGATGATCACTTGGTGTGGTTGATAAGCCGGATGCCAAGAATTCTGAGAACGATGCGCTCATCGCATTCCACGTATGGCACCTCGCAAATCTGACTTTCTCTCGAGCATGGACTTGAGTCATGTGTCCAAGCTTGAGTCATGTGTCCAAGCTGGGATATGCAGCACCAACAATTCCTTCGCCAACTTCGAACGTCCCTCTCAACTTCGAGGCTTCCCAAGATCTGGGGGTGCCTTGGCCCAGGCTTGCTGCCCGAAGACCTGCTGGCATTCCTACCACTACTGGCCTCTTTGACAAAAAGCTGTGAATAATTGGGAAGGGGAGTGGACTTGCGAAGCTCATCAAATGGGGGCTAAAACGAAGCACTATGTGAGCAGGTCCAGGGTAAGTGAGGTTGTGGAATCGGTTTTCGTTGATGTTCCTGCTTTGTGTGAAAGGTGCCTCTTCATTGAGGATGGAGCTTGCAAGCTACTCACCAATACACCCACAGACAAGACCAAGACATCGCCCAAATACCTTCAACATGATGATAGCGGTTCCCGAGGCTTCATGTCTGCTAGTGAAACAGCTACGAATCGTCAGTTTGAGCATCATGTATTGGCAGCAGAAAGGCACCGACACAGGTTAAGGCTTGTCGCCTGTCCGCAACTGCACACCACTATACAGTTTTAGGTGCTTGCTGTGTCGTGTTGTGCCATGGCCCCTCCTGCTGTACAAAGAAGGTTTGGCTGGGCAAGCACAGACTTTGTTGCTTGCATGCACTTCAAACCTTCATACTCCTTCCACCCACGAATCACATTGCCCAAAGCATCCGCATCCGTGCTTCGAACTTTCTCTGCAGGGAGCCTGCCGCTGTGCATCGCAGGCAGGGCACCAGTAGGTGCCATAGAAGACTGCGCCGCCTGCGGTTGTCCCCCCAGCTGGGCCTTCCCTTGAACTAGCAAGGAATGACACTCCACAGAGCGCTGAAAGTTCAAAATCCCAACAGCTTCAAGGCACGCTGAATCGTAATGAGTCGCGAATACAGAACCTGCTGCCCCGGACATGCCTAAAATCGCTTTGGCTGCACAAGGACCCCAAGCTAACCTCTGCTTGAACAAACCGGACCCCAAGTTTGCCAACTCTGACAACTCAAAGACGAAGCCCACCTTCCTGTAGCCGCCTGGCCACCGTTATCGCCTGAGCGCCGAGAGAAGCAAAGCAACCGACGAATCCCTCATTCCAGGAATCCAACATGCGTAACCTTTCGTTGTGTTTCCGCAGCGCTTGGGCTTTCGGCGCGAGCATGTAGTGAGGCCGAAGCGGCTTAAACCAATGCAGACTGCAGAACAAGTCAGAAGACAGGACACCCAACTCATATGCAAGCAAGATAAGCCGGGCTCGTTCATGTGTGTCTCTCTGTCTGTCTGTCTGCCTGTCTGGTCTGTATCTACATGTGTACAAAGCTGGAAACAAGACCTCTGAAAATCGCAGTTTCAACAACCCGGCCGAAGTGGGACCCAGACTCCAGACTCTGTGTCGTCTGCCGGCCCTACTGAACATGTACGGCTTACAAACCTAACCAGTCTGCCTAAGGTAGCATACCCACGATGCTTGTGCCTCGGCGTCGGAATTGGTCAGCACCGGTGGGGCCACCGCTGCAGCTACTTCCTCAGCAGGGGGCCTCGGCAAGATGCCCTCGTTCCCACTCGGAAAGGCCAGGCTGAGCCACTGGGTACCCATCATGGAAAGCAAGACCAGAAGTCCATGCAGAGAGCCGCTGCGAAGCTTCGAGAAGTCCAGGCCAAGGGAGCGACAGGTTGAGGCGTTGAGGCTCGCACGTCAGCCCAACCATCCGCTCTAGACCGTTGAGGCCCTTGAAGCCTGAAAAGGGCCATGAAGTCGCTTGAAGCTAAGGAGGCAGGGTCGAGCCTGGGTAGAGCTCAAAGGGCAGCCCCTGCGGCGTGCTCGGCTCGACGGCCACGGCCCATGTCGGAAAACTAGTCCTCGGGTCAGAATCTGAATCAGAGATCTTTCGATTCCTGGCCAGTTTGGGGTTCAGGACGTAGGCGAGGTGACTTCAGAATCCCCCCGCCTTCAAGCTGCTTGCCCACATCAGGTCACACCGCAGGGCCCAGATCCCCATGCCCGCAGACAGTACACCTGAAAAGATGATGATGATGACGATGATGATCATCATCATCAGAATCACCCACTATCAGTATCAACATTATCATCATGACCATGCTGATGACGATGAACATCATCATCATCATCGCCATCATTTTTATCATAACGATTGTCTTGCCGTCACAGTTTCCTCCATGGCCGTGATGACGACGATCATGATGATGCTGATGATGCTGATGATGCTGATGATGATGATCAGCACCACAACATCATCCACAAGCGACCGTCTGCGTCCGTCCCGATCATCAACTATACGTGCGAGTAGCACCCAGCCCAAAGCCCATAGCCTGACCAAATGCATCGCAGAAGCACGCCCGCTGCTTGGCAGAGCCCTGGTTGGGCATTCTCACCACGCGGGTCGCATTCCACATAGCGCACGTATTCCTGTTCAGCGGTTTGGGTTTGCCTGGGTGTCGAACAGCGTAGCTTCGACAGTACTGGGGTCAGAAATAGACATCGGCAAAGAGCTTTCCCGCAATGTTTGGGCAACGGCGAGACGGCGAACAACCGTCTCAGTGTGCCGCTAAACCGAAACCATGTCAGCCCGAAGCTGCCAGAGGCCGCGCAAGGAACCTGACCTACCCTCATCTGGTCCAAGGTCACCTTGCGGCCATCGAAAACCTCGCGGCCCAAAGCCTGTCTCTCCTGTCAAGTGAACTTCGGAATGAGCAACTTGGAACACTGAAGCGGTCCAGCGTGAAAGGGTTCAGGGGTTTCGGGGTTGAGTCTGCCCTTGTAGCCCGCTCCTGGTCGCAGTAGGGACACCAGTATGCGCCTTAGTCTCAAGGACATGACGAGCATAAATGTGCACGTAATGGGTTCTGACAACTGCATCACTGATGTCAACTACTGGTAACAAGTGTGAGAGAACCGATCGAGTTCTTCTACGGGCTCGCATTCGGCACATGATGCCCTACATCCCCCTGACAACGGCATCCAGAATATTTGTAAATTTCTTCACCTTTCATGTGTCCTGAACAACCTACGGACTCAGGCTTGACTTCGATAGTTTCGGCCAGAGAACCGAAGAGAACGGCTCGCTTCTCTTCCAGCTTCCTGCCCCAAAATCAGAAGGCCGCAGACTACAACAAGAAATGCGGAATATGCACCATAAAACAAACATGGAGAGCCTATCGTAACAGGCAGCTACTATGCAGGCCTCAACAGGGACATGCACAAGATGTCAACGCGTCAACATGCGGCAAAGTCGTCGCTGCCACTTCGGTGCAAGTGCTATCTAACCATGTCTTGGCAAAGCCATTAAACCACTCCAAGTCATATAATATTTTGTAGCATAGCACAAGATAACTGTTAATGACAGATAACTTATTCTCCACATGGCCTGGCAACCGTCATTGCGCGCTGGGAAGACTCCTGCCGAACCTCCGGTAGACTCCTCCCAAACAAGATTTGCAAGATAAAGCTGATAAAGCCCACAGAGGCTTTACTGGGTTTGGGAATCATGGGCCGGTATGACCTTATGATTTCGGGCTTGCGCTATGACACACGAGCTCGGCATGCTTCATCACGCAGCCTTCAGAAGCCACAGAGATCGACATGGACGCGAGTGGTAGGCATATGGGCAGACCTGGTCGCTCGTTTTGATACCACTTTAAATATGGCAAAGCCATGGATGCCTTTTGGCCGGTTTGACCTTGCCAACGAGGCAGTATGACTAATTCAGGTGCTTGATCTGCGTTCCTCGAAGTCCATTTGTTATGATCCAATCCTACAAACATGGCAGTGATCTGCGTTGCTGACAACCGTTGCATGAGCAACCGCAGTTGTGCCGGTAAAAGATCCGGAAATGCGCAAGCATCTTCGGGTCCTTGAACACGACGAACTCCCGATGGTCTACCAGTCCCCCCTCCGATTTTGGTACTGCGGTAATGGAATCGTGGGTGTTCCGTCATCACGCTGCGGAGCCCGAATCTGATCCTTTCCTCCGGCATCAACCAGTTTCTTGACTATCTTGCTTTCTCCCAGAAGCACCCTTGTGACCAAGACGCATCTTTCACCTTGGGCATGGCGACATTTACGGAAGTCATGGTTGCCGATGTCCTTGCATAGATCACAGGTTGTGTAGAGATCTGACTTGGAGGCATTCCCCGCGAAGTAAACACCCCTACCAAACATCGCCCCGGCTGACTCTCCACCACGCTGGGCATCAAATCCCCGCGCAACAATTTGCTCTGCATTGCACAAGCTAGTGCCGTGATAAAGCAGGAATTCGTTCATGTCAACCCAGCCCTGCATGACTTCGCACTTGAAGGCAGAGATGCCTGCAATTGGAGTGCAGCCACAGCTGATATCTTCACCCGCTCTGATACGACGTGCTGCCTCATAAAGCAGCTGATTTGCCGCGGGTGAACCAACTCCTCGATGCGTGTCACAGACACCCGCGCTGGATCGCACCAAAGGTCAGAGCCAAGTCTCAAGCCATGGCCGACGATGGAGGATTGAAATTGCCGTGACAGAAAAGCATATTTCGCATCTTCTACACTCAAGCTTCTGCAAACATATCTCGCCGATTCATCCAGCGGCTTTGGGGGAAGCTGTGAAAGAATTATCTTGCAATGTCTTTGCCTGTCCTGCTCCAATACTGACTGAAGCTTCTCGGACTCATGAAAACGACTCTTCAATGCGGCATGTTCAGACTGCAGCTTCGCATGCTGCTGATCGGCCTTTCTTGCTGAATCATGCAAGTACTGGACGGACCAGGTCAAGTCGTCGATGTGTCTTGCCTTGCTCTGAACGTCTTCCTCCAGTTCTTGGATCTCTTCAGTCTTCTTGCGAAGGACCGCATTCAAGTGTTGGTTCTCTCCACGCAAGGCAAGTGCTGGGCTTCCGTAGTCACCTTGAGTACGGCATCAGCATGCAGCGGAATTTCTCGTCTGCGTACAGTACGCGTCTTCCTTGTCTCCAAATTTTCAGCGTCATGGCAGAAAAATTGACGAGATACCTGAAGCCCGGTCTACTGATAGTCAGCTCCGGCAGTTTGTCCCAGTGTGCTTCTTCTAAGGACTGTTCCGCATCCGGGAGATATGGTCTCCATGAGTTCGGCTCTCGCTCCAGATACTCCCAGCAAGCAACTGTTTCATACCTGCCAGAAGCTTCGGAGCATGTCCGTGTACCTACCTGACGGAGGCCCTCCACAAGAGCTGCATTGAACCCCGCTTGCAGCTGTGGGTGGCATCGATGGCTCAACCAAGTCCACAGCTGCGTCTGCAGGTGGCCCTGATGGCTGGACGGAATCAGTCCGTGCTGCAGATGTGGACCAACGCCTCTCTTCTGCAATCAACAAGGCACAAGAAGCCCAAACCTTTTAGTGAGGGCTCAACATACAACACCACAAAGCTTAAAGATCTCCCATCAAGGAAGTAAGGTGCTCAAGGAGATCTGAGAAGCCTGCTTTGACCGAGGCCTTCAGCCATTGTAGCTTGCTCGCAAGCTCTTCCCGGCCAAGCTGCTGAGAAGCCGACAGAGCCAAAGCCAGCTTGGCCAGGGCTGCTCTATCCTTCACAAGAGGCCCAAAATTGTTCTTGGGTTTTGGGTTCACACTCTTGCTCTTTCTCAAGCATCCGTGTCTTGTCGTCCACCTTCTTTTGAAGGGCTGTGTTGCTGCGCATCCGTCTGAGCAGAATTAAGAGGCCTTTGTTGGACCTGCTCAACAGGAGCAAGTCACCTCTTACTTGACGAAGCTCCTCTTGAAGCTCTGTCATAACATCCACATTGGGCGCTTGATCTCCAGTAAGGGTTGGCTCCTCAATTTCTCCTTTCGTCGTCTCTGGGCTCCCACACGCTGTAGCTTCTGCCGTCTCTGATCTGCACACTTCAGCTTCGGCTTGAAGCCGCTGCCGCCTTCTGTTTCTTTTCTTCCTGTTCTTGCTGATTGCCATGGCAAAGAATCTGCCCAAACCGTTCCTACCCGACCTGGCACTAAAGGGCTGACAGGTCAAGGCTTTCGGACCGTGTCGGCACTTGCACACTATCCACATGCATGCAGAGCATCTGAAAGCCGGGCAGCTTTCAGCAGGCATCTCACATTGTACAAGCTGCAGCCCGCAAGCACTTCTTGCACTCGGGCGAGGGTCCTTGAGCTCGCTGCCTCGACCTGGACGGGAGGAACTTGCCTTCATCGACAATACCCCGCAGTATAGCTACTTAATGTTATTCAAATATGCGGTACTGCACTGGCTATGCTATTACTGTACTATACTATGCTGTACTTTACTATATTTATGTAATACAATGTAGTGATATTACTCCATAGTGCTGCTCAGCCAGCACAGCCAGAAAGATTGATGGTCCCGTGGTGAAAAGGTGCAATTATTGGAAAACGGGCAAGCAGGACAACTGACCCAAAGCCGTGTTGGCATCGGTTCTACAAAGCACGCATAGGTGCAGCTGCAAGACCTAGAGCTGCTAAACGTTCGTATATCAGAGTTCCGATCTGCTTCATGCTTCGAGCACAGCAATTATCACGAGTGCCAAGACAGCAGAACAGTTGCTCCCACCTTCTGCTCCTCCATTCGCTTGAGAACCTGTCCAAGTTCATATCTAGGCCGAGCCGGGCAAATTTCTCCTGACGTTCGGCTAGCAACCAGGTGTCAGAACGGAGTTTGAAACCGCGAAATGCTACAGCCACAGTCCGTTGACTCTCCTTCTGAGAATCAGTATGGAGACTCTAGGCATCATGCCACGATGCCGCACTTGAAGACAAAGTGCCTCAACTGCCGCAACCGGTGCCGAAGCCAGTGCCGCAATCCCCGCTCTGAGACTCGACTCCGAACCTCCAGCGGCATGGCGTCAGCCGCCGGCGGGCGAAGGAGGCTCCTTGGGGTTGTGGCTCTGAAGTCCACTGCAGGGCACTCGAGACTCCCAGTGTGCCTTTCCTTTCCAAGGTGGGAGATGCGTCGAAATTGCGGACATGCTGCAGAGCATGGGCACGGGATTGGGGTTGCTAGAATGTCTTCTAGTTTTGGCGGCGTCTATTTCCGAAAATACAGTGGGATCTTACAGGGAGCTGGGAGACTTCAGTCCGAGCTTTGGGGCCAAGCATCTTTATCCGTTCCTTTCGCAGCAATGTGCGCTGCACCCGAAACTTACACCTTCTGCTTTCTTCATCAAGTTCAGCTCTTTGTCGGATGTCGGATCTGCTGTCTCGTGCGAAAACATGTTCGCCTTTCAGCGGTTGTAGTTGTAGTTGCTTGTTCCGGCGCCTCTTCCTTGCAACCGGGAATCCGCAAGCGTTCTGGAGGTGGGATGACAGAATGTACACATAAGATTCTGCTGCATGCCGAGCTGCGCAGCCACTAGCACAGCTGCCGCAGATGCTGCGGCAAAGCCGTGGAACCTGAAGCAAACGAGACTGAAAGATCCGTCGAGTCCTAGCCATGAGACAAGCTCATCTTCGGTTGGGATGAACCCTGGCTGCTCCATGCATATACAGTAACATGAAACAATCACATCCAAAGTCCTATCCCAGCCGAGCTTTGGCTTTCGGGTTCGGGGTAGAGGGTTGGCTGCCCTTCAGCTTCCGACTGCGCAGTAGTGACTCAGTAGTGCACTCGAAGCCCGGAACCCGAAATCCTCTCAGACCCCTGAATCACGGAACGCGCCAAGCCCGTAAACCATAAACCCCAAAGAAAGCGCCATCGTGTGAGTGGTTGTCAAAATTATGGTCCCTTTTTGGGTCCCTAATATACTACGGCACCTATTATTTAGGGTACCCAAAAGGGGACCCCTATTTTGACAACTACCCATGTGATGGCTGGGATATTCCTTTTTGCAGCCCGTCTGCGCCCAGGACTCTTCATCCGGATCTTCGATGCCTGGCTGGGCGTGAAGAGCTGTCATGAAAATCATGGGGTACCTCATTTTGGGGTCCTTATAATAAGGATCCTACTTTTTAGGGCCTTTTAGGGGTACTATATAATGATCTGATGTACCTCTCAAGACTCAGTTCTGGCGGAGAAGTCAATGCCAGAGCGGGAAAACCGTGTCCGGTGTGTAAATTACTTGTTTGGGCTAATACTCTGCGCTGTCAATTGATGAGCGTGTTATCGTTTTCCACACGCTGCATTTTGACCAAGACGTTATCGTATTTGATGAGTGTGTAATTGTTTTCCGTGAAAACCACACGCTCTCAAACGTCGATGCAGCGTCCCGTATTTGTTAGAGTAGCGAAACAACAGGCTTCACATCTGAATGGGGCGGAATGGGGTTTCGGGGCATAACAAAACAAACTTAGCACAACACATCTATCACCGTAGCTAGATCCACCGAAGCCTGCTCTGCCGGCTGTGGCTTTGGCGTGTCGCAGCGCCGCCCTGCGAAGGAAAGGATCTGGTAGTCAGAAATCTTCGGCAGGCTTTCCTATCAGAGTCCTATCCAGCTTCATGGAAGTGAATCCGAAGCCGCGGCAGCCGAGGCGGAAGCTTGGATGCCTTGGCACTCCCCTTGTCTGATAAGCGCCAGGCTGCACTATGTGCCTACAACAAACATGACATGTCTACCAAGCCGTCTGCAAGCTCTTTCCTGAAATAGGGGACCCTAATGTAGTACCCTAAAAGGCCCTAAATAGTAGGATCCTTATTATATAAGGACCCCAAAATAAGGTACCCCCAATTGTCGGAAAAGCTTGGCACGGAGCACCTGACCGAAGGGGCTCTGAGAACTAACTGTAAGTGTACCAATGCCCAATTTTGGGGTCCTTATAATAAGGATCTGTTTGGGGTACTATATTAGGGTCCCCTAGCTTCGGAAACTCCCATGAGACTGCTGAGAATCGTCGTCCCGCTAAAGCTCACTTGGCTTCAATGCGCGTTATACAGGGCGACCGACTGATACATGCACAAATTCACCAACTATATTGCTAGTATATTATATAGTTATTATCATATAGTATAGTATAGTATACCAACTATTGCACCCAAATGCTTCAAATCCTCGAAACTCGAAAGCCCCGAAGGCCTGGGCTTGTGAGACACAGGCCCAGCGAAAAGTGTCGCTCGGAGACCTCAATTCTAGCAGAACAAATTCGATGACTACGACGACGACTACTACTACTACTACTGTAATTCTCACCGTGCGAATCCGAGATTTTAGGGTCGATAATGTTTCTGTGTCACAAGTACGCAGATTCTTTGTTATGGTTTGATTGGCTTATTGCTGCTCCTGGTTCCTCTGAAACTCTCAGATTCAAAATTGCTTCCTGGAAGTCCTGCACAATTCAGTAATGGTCGAGAGATCCCTGAAACGCGGTGATTCCACACATGGTGGCTTCAAAATCAAACTTCCCAAGTAGCGTACCGGGCATAGATTTTGAATTCAGTCAGATGATACGTGCACATGTTTCGAAGCTCTCAAGCTACTTGCACACTGCAGGCTTTTCTGCGGCTAGAACAGGCAAGGGCTCTCAATTACTCCGGGAGCAAAGTAACTGTGCTCACTGATCTCGCCTCATCCGCTTCTGCTCTCTCTGCCTGAAATTTCATGCGTCCTGCTGCCCTGGAACAACCTCCGGGCACTCTGGGTCAAGGTTCCGTCCAGGAAGATGCCACAGGCGAAGGCCCCGACAAGCGCCCAGCAGCGGGCCATGGTTCAGGGAGAAGTCTTGGGAGAAAAAGGCTCGAGGGTTCCTAAGAGGCTACTGTAGAAGGATGGCTTCATGCTGGCTTTAGCATTGCCTATGGCGTGTATGTCATGGCATGAGCATTTTGCCACCATTGTCACGGAGATACGAATGGCTTGAGATTCGGCCAGCAAACTTGCAACACAAACATCTCAGCTCAATTCTTTCCGGAGGTCTGGCAGCTGTTGGGATCAACCACTGCCTCTTCCTTGGAACGGGCCACGAAGTACTTGTCACTGCCGGGCTGGTTCGTGGGGTAGTACCTTAAAGCTGCGCACGTCCACGTCTTGAGGTGCGGGGACAGAAGCTCCGTGTTCAAGAACTCCGATCTCAACAAAACGCCTGTATACGCCTGTATTCACACCCGCCTGGACTGTCAAACCCTCGCATAGGCCTAGGACTGGATCAGCTGCTTCTGAAGCCACAAGTAAACCTGCCGCCCCAAGCGCAGCAAGAAGACCCAGGTATCCCGGAATGAATGACATGGGCTGACAAAGTGGATTACCCTAATGGGGGACTGCAACTAGAGCTCCGACCCACGTGTCAAGTCCCGAGTCCCGTGATCTAGAAAGCCCTGTGTGACCCTCTCGAGCCGTCTACGACTCGTCCGGCCGCCTGTAAATCCTTTGTTTGTGCAGACTGCAAACCTTCCCGTCTGTGCCTCTAGAATATGAGACCACGAAACAGCACAATACAGAACGGGGAGGCACATCAAAACCCGTCTTCCTTCGAGAACTAAGGTCCCGTCACGGGGATGCGGTGGCCCCACCAGAGCTGCCTCAAGGGTTTGCTCGGCTTCCTTTTCTGGGTTGGGACTTCGGCGGGTTTTTTGGTAGTTCACGGGGGTTAAGAACCCCTAACTGGTGCTAACTCCTGAACGTCGGTAGGTAGGTTCTGCTCTGCTTCGAGGTGGGCTAGTTGGCAGTTCGCAGCTTGGAAACGACAGTCTGTAAAGCCCCAATACCCCAACCTACCCTAAACCCCCAAGCACCATAGATGCCCCAATACCCCAAACTACCCTAAATCCCTAAGCACCCCAAATGCCCGAATAGCCCTAGCAGAAACCCTAGAGCCCCTGAGGACCCTTGCAGAATCTCCTGGACTCCCTGGGCCTCGAGATGCACCAGGGCTGCTTCTCCTTGAGCCAGTCTTGCCAAGTCCTGGCCGGATCGGCATCGGGTCTCTAGGAGGGTTCTATGAGGCTTCCACACGGGTTCTATGAGGGTTCTATAAGGGTTCGACAGGCATGTTCTAAAGGGCATATGAGCATGCTGAAAAGGGTTCTAAACGAGCTACTAGGAGAGATAGTACTGAAAGGGCTCTACATATGAGCATGTTCTAAAGGGTTCTAGAAAAACTACTGAAGGGGATAATACAAAACAGGGTTCTACAAGGCTTCTATATATGGTTGTTACAGGAGTTTCAATGGGTGACTATAAAGGTTACGCACTAGAAGGATGGGTTAGCACAAGGGTTCTAGAAGAGTTAACTTTAATTAGGTTGTAGCCATGGGCGTTGCAACGATACTTGTATCGGGATCGAATCGGTATCGCCACCGAACCGTATCCACATCGCAGAGAACTACATCGCATATATCGACGTATGGGTGTTCAAGGACAATTTGAGGGGCGTGGAGTGGAGCGAGCGGAGCGGGTGTGGATGTGGCTGGAGGTGGTATGGAGCCGCACCGCACCGCCAACGGCTACGGCATACAATCGCTAACAACTGCAAACCGATCGAACCGAGGTATTACAATCATAGTAACATGAGGATCCAAAAAGAGTCTCTATCCGGGTCTTATTAGGGCTACTATCAGCGAAAGAGATTTTAGTATCACAGCTACAAAAAGGCATATCATGCGTTGCTATCACGGAGGCAATACAGCCAGCTGGTGGCACGAGCAGCAAACGTGTGGTACCAACATCAAGTACCCCATCAACTGTCAACCTTGATCAGCAAGCAATCAGGTCTAGTTCTCTGTGACGCGAACGAGTCATGCCGTCACGTGCGAGGACACACCTGTCACTTCGGTCCCCTCAAAACAAGAAGAGACAGTCACGCATGAACTCTGGGCCGCCACAGGCAAAAGGTAAGTCACGCCGTGGCGACTTCACGAAGCGATCGGGCTGAATGGTAATATCACCAGACCTCAGCGCAGAACAAGCATGGACCGCAACAAAAGCTGGAGTAGGCTCTTAGCTTACCAGGTTCCCTCTGAACAACTTCAACCTTGCATGGCACATAGCTTTCGGACAGTCTGAGTCGTGAGAGGCCCGGGCTCCACAGCATCCATGGCCCGCTGAGCCATGACCTGAAGAAGGCGATCGAACGTCGTGCGAAATGACGAGAAGCACATATATATATATATATATATACATATAGACATACATACATACCTACCTGCATACATACATACATACATACGTGTGTGTATATGTTATGCGTATATATACATATATATATATATATACCAATGTAGATGTATGTACATAATAATAGTAAGTAAGTATAAATATGTATATATATATATATGTATAATATCAATGCAACGATGCGAGGGCGCAGGGCTCACATTAGCGGACCTCGGTGGACACGAACCATTGATCAGAGAGCATCGGCTCAATGACCTCACCACTCCTGTCAAACCAAGTCAAGGAATGAATTCCGCAGCTCGGGCATCTGTGCTTGAACTTGGCACAATAAGCATCTACTTAGCAACACGATCTCCATCAACATAGCGGGCCCTGTACATCTCAAGATCTGCAGAAGCTCTCTGACAATGTACAGTTCACATGAGCACATGTGTGACATGTGGTCTTTCCAGCCTCTGTGAGAGTGGCACGCGCTGCATGTGGTCCTGGTGTCTGAGCCCATGCTGCCCACCAGACGAGACATGGAACCGCAGTCACAAGATCTCGCTGCGTGTCCTCCACCTTCAGGGTCAATCCGGCCTCTTCAAGGTCCGCCCACAGCTTCTTCCGGCCTTGCCAAGCTCAACTTTCACTGCAAGCAGGTGAGAATGAACGATGGCCGGTGGAACCTGTTGAACCTGCAATTGTGCATTGAATGTGCTTCGTGCTTCACTACAAGCAGTGGATGACCGGGTATCGGAACTGTCCCAAGATGTGATAAGCTCAGCGCAGTCTGCACGATCCAGCCCAATATACTGTGGTGAGCCTGTCCACACGGGAATTGAGGAGTCACGAACATCTCCGTCGACAACCGTGAAGAGCTCGGCGCCTAGAGCTTCCAAAGTAGGGGACATGGATCCGTCAAGACCAATCACCTGGAATCGGAGGATGCATGGATCAATACTCACAGTCTTACATCATGTTCTGAAGATTCTTGAGCTTATGGTCTTACGTTTTCTCCATTCCTTCCATCACCCAGGCCCTTTGGGGCCCGAACAGAGTGGCTCTCCAGCTTGTGCGTCTGGCCAATCTCGAAATCGTTGAAATCGTGGGCAGGCGTAATCTTCAGCGCCCCGGTCCCAAACCTCGGAGACTTGGAGGATTGCAGCCTGTACGCTGTCCCAGAGCTCATGTACACAACGCTAGGTTAGGTTCATACAGCCAAGCCGGGGCTCTGGCGTCTCTCCTCGCATGCTCTTGACAGCTGGCAAGAGTCAGAACTCGCGAAGTATATTCTACTAGCTGCTAGTAATTAAAACCCCTTCTGGGGCTTCCACTCTCTGTCCACGTACGCATCCGCAATCACCGGAATTCGCCGGCCTCGTCACGTGCATGGACTTGTGGACTCAGACTGAGAAGAAAGAGCCGCACACAAGCTGCATATCAACATGGAAGACCTGGAAAACCTTCTGTTCAAAACAATGCGCTCACTGCGAAAATGGGAGGACAAGACTCGGACGAATCCCACGCAATTGATTCACGCTTTCTTCATGACGTGGAGTCATGAACCGTGGCGTTCTACCGTGTTGGGTGCACCAACTATGTTTTGACGATCGGCAACGCAAGCTCGCCGAAAACTGAATGACGGATGCCATCACAGAAGCAGGGCTTCAGCGCTTGTAGCAGCCATGTTAGTGGCTGCTTGGCGTTGATAGAACAGCTCATGCATGCGCATACATATATGATATATGACCACGTACGTATTGCCGCATAAGTAGTACAGTAACGTCGTACTTCGCGAAACCCCCCCCCCAATTAGGCGGCGCGCACAACTGCATCTAGCCAAAACGGTTCAGATGCAAGAGGTGGATGGATGGATGGCGAGGTTTAGGGTCTTTGGTCAGGTTGAGGGCTGGGCTTATAAGGCTTTGCAGGTCAGGGAATGTCTGGGAGCAGGAAAAAACGAGACAGCTCACCAGCACCATGGGCATTACATTTACTCCAACCCTCGATTGCCCTCGAATTTTCACAGGATGCGGCCACCGCCCACAAGTTGGTAAATGGGTCTGCGTCAAAGCCAGCGTCGGCACTCTTAATGCTTCTTAGCGGTGGTTGGTGGTGTGCGCCACAGCGGCACCGTGCGTGGTCTTGAATCTTGAACCGACAAGAAGCTATCTCCACTCCCCAACCATGAAACCCCAAAATGCAGCGTGTAACAGTATACAGCCGGAAGCTTGTAGAACCGAACTGACACTTCGAGGCACTAGTTTGCCTGCTTCGTGCGTGTGTATATATACACCGACGCCACTTGGAGATATGCATGTAAGGGAAGCCTGCGCTTCCTGGAGGGGCGCGTGACTCTGATGTATTCGCAGGCAGCTGGCCGGCAGTAGCAACACCGAGCATGCATCTCAGCGACATCTTTGCATGACCCTACAGAAAGCGTCGCAGAAAGCCCAGGGTTGTGAGTTGACTTGCAGAGCATCAAGTCGGTCATGGGATGCTATGGAAAGGCAACAGAGAGGGGCTTTAGGCCATTAAGTTCTTGGTCTAGCCTTGCCTGACCGTACAAACTCCAATCGATCTACCTGAATCAGAATTCTGATAGTAACGACAGTCACGATATGAATCAATCGAACCGCAGGGTTGATCAGTTTCCGACTATCCACAGCCTGGAAAGCCCAAGAGAGCCGGGCTTTGAAAAAGGCTCGTGGGGCTTAGATGGGCTTAGCGAGTGAATGCAGGCTATGTGTCACAAGTGCCCTACCAGGAAGTGTGGATATTTGACTTGTTCATTTACGACTTAAACGTGACAGTCTTCCGCACCAGCGCCCAATATGGATTGTCAAATCTATGGCAGGGCGTCCGATGCGTGTAAGGAGCGACTCTCTCCTTCCAAGTAATCAGCCCTTGCTTACCATGGGGATACCGTCAAGACCCCTGCAATCGCCAAGCCCCAAGTCCTTAAATCAACACGCTAAGCCGTTTTCAATTGGCCGCGGTACCCTGGATTGGCACGATGACGTCTTTGCCGATGAGATGCTCGTAGCGTGGGTCCTTTCACTGAAGGCCCCCTCTCCCCGGTCAGGTGTGCTTCTAGTGTTCTTTCTACAGGGTGGGCTGTGAATTTTGCAAAAACTAGGTGCGATCGTCGAACTGCCCCTCAAGACTAGGACTGAGGCTCCAGATTGCTTCAACAGAGACCAGCATGAAGGACGAGCCTCATAATCGATCCAGAATATCCAGACAAACATATAAGTGAAGCCTTGCAGAGACTTTCGAGATGTCGACAGTTGTCCCCTATGAGTCCTTTACGTACGTAGCTTGCTCCGCAGAAACCCCTGACGGGCATGACAGAGCCTTGAGGCGTCCAAGCTTGCACAACATTGCACAACCTGAGAAGTCCTCCGGATGCACGCACACCGCCGTGTCACCCAAGATCGTCTCCGGCCGCGTTGTGGCGACAGGGATGAACTCCTGGTTGGATTGAAGCATTAAGTTAAGTAAACGAGGAGTCTTTGTCAAATTTCACACAAGTTCCGAGCCGTAGAAGCTGCCTGGGCCCTCTCCCTCTCCCTCTCCCGCAGCCCTTCCCCCCTATGGCGAGTCGACGGAAAGACAGGCCAAGTTGGAATCAAGGGCATTCGCAGCCCGGGAAAATTGTCAACACCATGTGCATGCAAACCTGCCCGAAAAAGGACTGAGTTCGCAAGGAAACTGCATTCAGTCCTCTCTATGCGCCCACAGCAGAAATTCTATCACTAGCCGTGCAATTCGCTAACTAATTAGCTATGATAGAGACCTCGCCAGGTGAGGGCATGCCGTTCGTGTCGCATGCACTTTTGCCATATCAACTCCGGCAGATATATTTAGAGATGTACGAATGTAACAGTAACATGCAATAAGCGTGTCGTCCGCAGTCAGTGTCACGCTTGGTCACGCCTTAATACGTCTTGCACAGTCGTCTGTTTCCGCGTCCCAGGTCCTCTGTATCCGCAACCATATACCTCGCAAGAGAAATTGTGATGGCACGTCTCTTCCCTGACTTGTCTACCAGTCTACCACACACCACGAACCCCAGTAGTAGTCGAAGGGCTTGAAGTGGTAAAGGTGGCCCTGCACATCGGAGTACTCCACCTGCAGCTGGAGCGCTGGAGATCCCTAGATCTAACCTTCAGGGGTGGCGGTTCTGTTGGTGACCAGTGTTGATGCTTGTATTTGGAGCTGTCAAGCAACGTGGCGAGCCAGAAAGATCGAATAACTGCTCGCCACAAGCGCCCCAAAGCTCTCCCTGCGCGAAAGTCTCAAGCATGCATGGCGATTCTTCAACACCCAGCAGAAACGTCCCCGCTTGCGGGAGGGTGCCTCGAGATCGCTCACGGCCGTCTGCAGAACCGGGCTCCAGTTGACCATCCTCTGACCCCGGAAAATGGCTCCCTTCCTCAGCCGGCAGGCTTCGATCGTTGAAGGACTCTATAATGATTATTTATTAGAACGGGGTTTTCGGGATGAATTACACTGTATATGTGCAATTTGGTGGCGAGCCCTAAATAGTATTACGCTTCGACCATGCTGAATCGTCCCAAGGAGTGAACTGTGAGGCCGAGGGCCGCACTCATGCAGCCGACAGAATGCCTCAATGACCTGAGGCAAGCAAAGTCCAAGTGAACTCGCACTTTCCAAATCTCCATGATAGAAAGTAACTCTTGCAGTACCTTATGGTTGCCATCATTATAGTAAGTAACCCTTACAGTAGCTCTTATAGTAACCTCTTGTAACAACCAACACGCATGCCAAGCCATCTCCTGCTGTTGCAGAGTCGAGGCCCCCGCCGCAGAGCTCATGTGGTCGTTCAAGGTGAACTGCCTGGGGTCTCTTTGGGCGCTGCTCTGGTGTTGAAGCTGCTGAACCCAGCGCAAAACCGGTAAACATCACACCCTAGATGGCCACACATGCACACACACACAGAGACAGGATTTTTGTTGTCTTTACTTTGCACAGGTCAACATACAAACAGTCTATCCCGATATTTCTCTCTCTCTCTCTCTTTCTCTCTGCCTCTCTCTCTCTCTCTCCCCCTCTCTCTGTCTGTCTCTCTCTCTCTCTGTCTCTCTCCCTCTCTCTGTCTCCCTCTCTCGCTCTCTGTCTCCATCTCTGTCTCCAGCTCTCACACGAGCAGACACACCTGCGAATGTATGACTCGTGCGTACACGCACATGCTTAATCCAGAAGCTTTGCAAGCATAAGCACCGGTACACACAAGTGCACTGCCGGGACTCCCGGCTCACGGGACCAGTCGGCTGAGGCTCCAAGTCGACGGAGCTGGTTCACCTTTGGCTGACTGAAGCCTAAACGGCCTAAACCCTGCAGTTTCGACACTTCCTGTATATCTCAACCTTAAACTCTGCAGTTTTGAAATTTGGTAACTTAACTAATAATTAACCCCAAGCCCTAAATCCTGTCAGAGTTTCGACATTTGGTAACACTTCTTTCAAACCGACTGAAACATGTAAAAAAAAGCTTCGGCGATGCTTCGGTGGCTTCTGCCCTCAAAACACAGGAGCAGCTAAGCCTTCTGCTCCGACTTGTGAGAAACGGATCTGCTTCTGGCTGCCGTTTATAGACTTTATAGATTATGAGTACTATGGGTATGGTCCTTTCTCCCTCCTCTCTCCCAGCGCGTACACACTTCGCAAGTATTGGCTTGGCGGCCCGTGCACACCGAAGACAAGCCTACAGCTGAAACATGACCCCGGGCCAGTCTACATGCTACCAGCATCAACATAAACTACTCCCGGCACAATGATGATCCGCTGTGGCTCCGGACGATTGCTCCGCCCTTCTCGTCCTTCCATTGCCACACCTCAACATCGCACTCGTGATTAGCGTCTGCGGAGCCGAGTTATTCAGGCTGTAAACAGCTTGCAGCTTGTGCATGCCCTCTTTAGATGGCGAGTTGGTGAGGAGATGCACAGCGGTCCTTGATTCCTTTGCAAGAGACTGCGGATAGCCCTGGCAGATCCCGGATGCCGATAGGTCTGCCAATGGCACTGCAAAGCGGTATTCTCGACCGATGTGCAGATCAACTCTTTGATTGCACAACGGGGAGAGACTGTTGTATCGGCGTTGGCAAGCGAATCTTCCAGCTTAAGCATCGCCAAGTAAACTGGTAAGAAATCATGCCAAGCTTCTCTAGTGAATCTAGTCAACCTATAGTCTGTGGCACAACACCCTTGTGTTTCATAGAATGTCTTGCTCCCTGTAGAAAACCGGTTCTCATGGCATTTCGGGCGATCGCATCCGTGCGAAATGCAACACAGTGTCACAGAGCGTCTGACTCGTCGAAGGAACTCCTCTCGACCGACCTCTTGCCGCCTTAGAGGTCGCAGTTCCAGGAGCCGGGAAGGAAGCATCAGGCATGGTGTATGTGGACAAGGTCCAGGTGTCACTAGCACATGGCTAAATCAACCCGGAGCTCGCATCTTGAAGGCTTAGGGCCTGGAGGGGATGAAGGTGGAGTTTATTGTAGATTCATGAAGAGCCTTGGCTTTGGAGCCCCAGTTCCCTGCTTCGAAAGACCGCTCTGAATCATATTAGCGTAAAGGTCAGTAGCTTATGTTGCCTGCATGCTCAGGAAAAGGTACGTGTGGATAGTCGCTTGGAAAACAAAGGCGGCTCGGGAGCCCTAGTTGACCTCTGCATGGGACATCAGAAGAAGGAAAGCCCTCCTCCGCAGCCCTCGAGACCATCAGAAGGGAGCCCGGCGAGGACCCCTCTGCAGCGAGCTGGCGTTCCTGGGCCAAGGGGTATCGGCTGGGACCGGCGGGGATCCAGCGAGAAACTCTGATACAAACACTGAAAGGCGCGGACTACCAGCATTTGCGTTGCGATGCCAGCATGGTCGGTTCCTCTCAAGGCACACACATCATCTCATGGACTCTTGCCCCTCTTAGCTACCTGACGTCGCTTCGGTCCAAATGCGGGCGCAATTCAGCAGATCTTCCAGCATATGGCCTCCGAGCCTTGTGCCTATACAAGCACTGAGCCCCATTGCCAAGCCATCTCAAGGCGCAAACCCCTTTAAACGCCACAGCGGGGCTCAGCCTGGTAACCACAGGGTGCGATCTCCGCGCATGCGGTGAAATCGAGTTACGACCTCAGCTGTGGATCGTCGTAGCCAAAATGATGACGAAACAAGACGCCTTGAAGTAGTCCGAAGAGGACGAAGGACAGCAATACTGCCCGACTTGATCTGGGACGTCTGAGAGCTCAGGCAGCAGTTCACAGCTGAGGCTGCAACATCCTCTAAGCTGACGAACATGGCATGACCTCAAGGGACCAAGCAAGCCCAAAGGCGGAACGGCTCCGTGACTTTGCACTGCTCCGGGCAGACTGGGCGGCCGACCCATGTGAAGCCTGGCTGTGTGAAGCGCATTTCTTCAGTACTTCGCTCGCAGAAGCTTCTGAGCCAGGCTTCGATTCTACTGAGTCAATGTCACAGTATTACCAGCCATCCCGACCTGCCCGTCACGTTTGGCGGCGGCATTGGGACCACGTAGGATTCGCGGTCGCCCTCAGATGCCTGCGGCACCTGCAGGTAGAACTACGAAGGGGAAAACTACAGGAATTCTTGGTGGTGGGTACCGTCGCCTGGATGCGCGCAAAATAATTATGAGATGGACCGTTTTGGACTGGTAGATTTTGTAGACTTCCGGAGTATGGGCGGTATTGCGGATTCCATGCTCTGCGTGCGATTCGGAATTTCTGTGGATACGTCTGGTGCCATCTACGTGGAAGGTCGGAAACTTCGGCAAAAACTGTCGGCCTCAACTATGGCCTTTGCGACGGCGCCAGTGCTATTGTGGGAGCACCGTGCTAGACAATACTAATATGCTATCTTGACTGATCTGGTTTTCCAAGTCCGGCCCTGCTCCGACTTGGTCGAAACGACTTCTGAAAGCTGTCTGAACCAGCAGTCCAAAGTCGTCGAAACACCAGATCACGGAAAGCATGCCAGTCTATACGATACTCCTTTTGCATTTTGCGCTATTCTACTCTACCCCACCCTATACTTTATTCTGCTATACTGCGTACTTTCTTGTACTGTATACTCGACTCGACTAGACTAGACTCCACAACGTTCATACAGGACGCTGTTTCCCATCCTCTTCATCCCCTCCCAGCACCCACCCCTTGACCAACTGCCATCACCTCCAGCCCTCCCTGCCTCCCCTACCGCCCCGGCCTCCCAGCCCCTTCCAGCACCTCCTCCGCCCTTCCTCGACTACTCTCCACCTGCGGCCGGGGCCGCGAAGTGTTTACAGTTAGAACCCCTCCAAAAACCCTTCTAACAGAACCGCAATACCCAAATATTTTATCCCCTCTAATAACCCTTCGAGACAGAAGCTTTACAGAAATACTTCTGACAGAACCGAAGTACCCCAGAGGACTTGCTAGAGCTCTGCCTCCTCGGCTACCTCCGGGCGGAAGAAGCCTGCAGCTTCCCACCAACCTGTCTTGGGCTGCTCTTCTTTTTGGGCTTTTTATAAAGCACCTTCTTAAAAGGCACCTAAAGGGGTTTCTGAAACTACAGGCCTGTATTCTGTCTTTCGCTGCACGCTCAAGGTCCCCATTAAGTTCAGAACACTCCCGTCGCAGTTCAGGTAGAATGTGCATCGCCTAGCGTAAGTCCAGCTACCCGGTATTTGTGTAAGTTCAGCAACCCGGACTATCCGCAAACTGTCGCTCAACACCGCATAGTACTGCGTTGCACCCGAAACCAAACCACACCAGATGCCAGTACATCCTGCATCTCGGGCCGGGACGGTAAAGGTCCTCCTCCACAGCAGAGTATTCGTATCTGCCAGGCATGGACCTGGCTCTCAGGGCTCCATTTCGAACTCAGGGAGTCGGGTTGAGAGGGCAACTGTAATCATGTTGGTCGTGCGCACAAACATAATTCATAACACCGCTACCCGACGTCCCTCCCCAAAATCGACGCTTTCTTCTGCCAGAGTGATCCTGAACCCACAGCTCACACCCACACTGCTACCACCCGAAAGACCAAATCTAAAAACAGTATAGCCCTGAACCCCACGGCCCTAAAGCCCTAACATCCTCAAAGCCAGACATCCTGAACGCCCAGAGTTTGCCGGGGTCGAGGCCCATTCACCACAGATGTAGGGCACGAGGCAGAAGGTGCTGCAGCCTGGCGGTTTGATTTGCCATTAAAAAAATCTCGGATGCATGGGATTAATTTAGGGTTTAGAACCTGTTTAGAATTTAAGGTTGCAGGGTTAAGGGATGAGGATTTTTTTGTGTTCACAAGATTTTACGTTTTTGAGGTTGAGGGTGTCAGAGTGTACAGAGCGTACAGTTCAATTGAGGGGTTTTAGGGTTTGGGTTTGATGGGAAGGGGGGGCTGGGAGCTTGGCTGGGCATTGGGGCTGGGGCTCCTACAGGGGTTTCACTGGGCTTCGGGCACCATTCTCCGACGGTGAAGTTCTCGTGTCGTGCTGGTGCGCTTCGTGGCAATTGGACCCCAGTTAGAGGATGGGGAAACACAGAGTCTTGGGCAGCTGAAGTTGCGGACATCGTTGCCTAGACATGTTCCCGAAACCAGATCCATCCTGCTCTCCGACAAAAGCCTTTTTTCTATATGTGTGATCTGCAACCTGAAGTAGCACAGGTGCAGTAGACACACATCAAGACAACGTCTACCTTCGGATGTTAGGGGCCACCATAAACCCTTGGTTAGACAAACCTTTTGAATGGTTGGATCCCTCGGCTCACGTGGCTGCGGGGTTCCCTCCGAAGCTCAATATCCGGGTGCTGGGCTCCTCAGCGCAATTTTTTCTCGATGCACTGTTTGGAGGCTTCCTCCAAAAAGCGGCTTAGAGGTACAGTGACGCGGCAAAGATGATACCGCGTTTCAGCCGGTTCCGGCCCTCGTTGAGCTTCCTCGGATTCCGATTTAGGGCTTTGTGGATCAGGATGGTTGTAGACAACCCCCGGTTTCATAAACTGGTTATAAGACCCTAAGACAAGGCCCTGAGTTGGGTATGCACCTTCTGCAAGCGTTGCAGAAGAGAGCACTAGTCCGAAGCTCAGGACTCATGCTGCGGTGTAGACGAAAAAACAACATCTCTTGCGATGTGAATGAGTTCGGAAAACACGGGCTGCGACGTTTTGTATGACTTGACGTTGCTTTAAGCCTTGGCCCTTTGAACCGAATCTTGGGTCTTCCTAATGAAATACCCAGCGCTTGCTGATCCCAAACCCCTTACCATGCAACCAAAGCTGCTGAGCCAGCTCGTCGTTGCCGATGGTTTTGGCCGCAGTGGCCAGCTCGCGAACCAGCTCCTCCGAAAGCTTCACGGAGCTTGCAGCGCAACTGTTCATGACCGCAGACACAAAAACAAGAAAGTCATGCGAACACTATACTACGAACATTACAGGCGCACGATCATCCTCACGGTGATCGCCGTCATAACCAGATCATAGCTTAGTGATGCACCGTGTTTAGTATTAGAGGCTGCCAACCCGCCCGGAACCATTTCCCGGCGGCCTGAATAGCACGTGCGGGGTAGACGGGGATAAGGGGGCAGGGCCGTGGAGGGAGATTCAGAAGGGTGTACATAATGTAGAACAGCAGTAATACTACAGTACCAGAACGGTAGTAGTAAGGAAACAGTAAGGTAGTAGTACAGCAGTGATACAGCTCTAGTACAGTTGTTGTAGTCGCAGAAGTCATACATTAAATTAGCAGCACAGTAGTAGTACAGAACTAGCACAGTAGGACGTTGGACAGCAGAGGCTTAGGGGCACCTAGAGCCTTTTAGGGGGGGCTTAGGGCCCAAAACCAGACCAGCAAAGCCCGATCACTTCAAGCTGCCAAAACTTAAAGCCACTAAGTTTGAAGACTTTTTCATTCTACATTACCCCCCTCCCCCCCTACGATCGACCAAGCCTGTTGCCGGCGCAAATGCAAAAGTGAGTAAGCATCGGAACAAACGCAAAAAGAGGGTGACCTAATCAAGCACAGTCCAACAACACCAACAAAGCAGGGGCCGTAAGGGTGCATACCAGCATCTGTTAGTGTGGCAGTGGTGTGGAAAGTGCAGAATCAGGAAGACTGGAACATTTTTTGATGGTCCAGATAAAGCCGTGAAAGAATTGCCCAACCTTTGGCGGCCTGCGCCACACGACCACAACTACGACTGGCCCTCTCCTACTGTTACTACTACAACCACGACTTCTACCCACACGAGATATTGCGCAGACAACAACAAGACGACGACTCTGCCACAAGACGTCTGGTACAAACAGGTGCAACAAGCATGGCTCATGGCCCTGTCAGTGATTACAAAGCATCGAACCCCCCTGCGAAGTGCCTCCAGCCGCCGGATGACGCGGACCACGCTTCCTGCGGGGGTTTCTGTCTTGGGGCTCCGGCATAATGACGAAGTCAGTGGTAGCCCGTCCTTCGTAGAGGTTGCATTGGTTCCTGCACGAGCTTGGTGTCGTAAATTCAAAAATAAAGCTCGGTACTCAGATCGGGTATGGATGGGCAAAAGTCGCCGACCTATCGCCACTCCGACACAGCTCGCGAAGTTAAGTCTGCTCTGGGCCAAGTGGCATGATCTCATGAAATCTCTTGCCCTCCAGCCAGCCCAAGACCACCTCCAAAGACGAGATCAATGCGACTGGAAATCCAGCATGTAGAGCTTCGACTAGAGGGACTTCGAGGCACAGTGTGAAGGCGTTAAACGTTTTTCGACGCTGCTGTAGGCAGCTCCGGTGGTAGACTAGGCAACTGCTTAAAATTCCAAACGGCTTCTAGCTAGATTCTGGCTTTACCCGATCTCACATCGTCCCGAAGACTGCGCATCTTGCAGGACACCTTGCAAAGCTCAACCACTGATTACTTGGTTCTGCATGACCACCCCGGAAGCATATCTCTTTCTTTTGGTTTGCTGCAACATCGTTTAGTCACTGAGAGACAACCACAGGACTCGCAAACGTCGCTCTCTCTCTCTCTCTGACACATGTTGTTTGGAAGCTGATGCCGACGAAGCCTGGCACATAGTTCTGACATACCACATACATCTATCGACTCACCCCCGCCCTGTGTTCGGACACCTACTTCAGCAGGCCTCCATGAGCTGCGGCTTCAGCTTCTGCACATACTCCTGCGAAACTTGAAGCTTCGGGTTGGGTCACTCGCCCAGCTCGGGCTGTGCTCCACGCGTGCCGGCTACAGCTACTGCACAACGACTACGAGGAGTACTAGCACACTGGTACACTTGCACTCATACACTCGTACACCGTTATGCTGGTGCACTGGCAAATGGTACACTGCTACAGTGGTACACTCGCACACTCGTACAATGATACACTTGTGCACTAGTACACTAGCACCAGTACGAGTATGAAGTAGCACTGGTAGTGGTAATGGTGCTGCTACTGGTACTACTACTGCTACTACTACTACTACTACTACTACTACCACTACTACCACTACTCCTGCTACTCCTGCTACTCCTGCTACTACTACTACTACTACTACTACTACTGCTACTGCTACTGCTACTGCTACTGCTACTGCTACTACTACCACTACTCCTACTCTACTGCTACTGCTACTGCTGCTACTGCTGCTACTGCTGCCACTGCTACTCCTGCTACTGCTGCTGCTACTGCTGCTACTGCTGCTACTGCTGTTACTGCTGCAACTGCTACTTCAACTGCTACAGCTACTGCTACTGCAGCGGCTGCTACTACTACTACTACCACTACTACTATTACTACAACTACTACGACTACGACTACGCCTACCACGACCATGAGCACTATCGCTGCTGCTACTACTACTACTGCTACTACGACGATGACGAAGAGGACGAGGACCATCATATTGGATTGCTATGGCTGTTCTTCAACCGAAGCTGTATGGCATCGGCTGTGCAGTGCATGATCGCGGCAGTGTATTGTCGGGACTCCTCCACGTCCAAAGGAATCTTGTTCTCCACCTGGTTCGTTCAAGTGGTAGACGAATTTCGAGAAGCAACAATGCCCTGACACATCCAGATGCCCCTGCAGCTACATCCTGTGCCATGCCCTGTGAAGCTCAATCAATACCCCCAGAGTTATCCTTTACATTTCCTCGAGCACCCGCGTGGTCCATGCAAGGACAGAGAGAACAGACAAGGCAACAGTTTAGCTTCAATCTACTCCAACTTGGCTGCATCAGAGGCACCATTACCTCGGAGACATTCCGTGCGATGCCCTTGCAGGTTTCGAAGGCCTGCAGTCATCAACGGACACTGACATGCTGTGAATTTGAGAAGCATCACGGTGCCTTCATGAGGTCGAGGTTGTTCGTGATCGGATCTTCCGACTTCTCGTCCTCAGGCAAATCTGAGAATCCGGGCCAAGAGACAGAGAAATTCATGAGAAGCCAGATCAACGCAAGAAGCCCCTGTGAGCCTCGCAACTTGAAGCCCGGAGCCAAGCCTCTGAGGTCTGAGGTCTCTTGCCCCAAATGCTATCGCAGTATCTGTCCAAATTTCCAGGCCATTGTCTTTCTTCCTCTTCTGGCCATCTTGAAAAAATGTTAACCTGCCCGAGGCTCGAAAACCAAGCAGGAACACAACGCGATGATGTTGTTGGCATCAATGTCTGCGAAGACATTCTGGAAGACAATCCTGAGATGAGCTGGAGGTAGAGGTGTAAGAAGCAGTGTTGCCGTATTCTCTGCGGTCTTGGGAAATCCCGGCATGCACTGAAACGTGGAGCTGCCGACCGAATCCAAGCGCGTCCATCGAGAGTCCACCGCTGTAGACATTTATGATGCACACTGTCACAGTGGGAATTCACCCGTTTACTTTGAAGCCTTTCAGGGTTCATAGACTTAGAGTGGTGGTGGGGAATATGTGTTATGCGATGTACTCTAGGGGCCTAAATAGTTGCCTGTGTACTATTTTGGTGCTTCCTTATCATATTTATTAGCACAAAATACACCAAAACCCTATTCTATAATTGTTAAGGCCCCTGCATTACTGGCTCAAGGCCTCCAAGTCTCTCCGTCATCAAGACTTCGTCGCAGCTCGTGATTTCACAGGCCATCCGGCCCTTCAGTTGTACAACGCCATCCTTGTCAATGAACTCCAGCCTGTTCCGATCGCACTATCAAGAACCAACAGGTTTGGGATTGGGTTTGGTTGTCATGAGGGCATGTGGAACCAAACCATGCAGCAGCCTCCGAAGAACTCTCCTCATGGCTCGAAGGTCGTCGTTCATGACCTGCGGTGAACTCTATTCCTAGTCCTCATGGAGCTTTGCTCCTGTAAATCCCTATGAAGCCGACGACCAACTCTCCTCAAAAACTACCTGTTGACGTCGGGGTGCCATGAAGCGGCTCTGGTTGATCTGCCTCGGATTCAAAAAGCTCGCAGGACTGCACAGGGCCAGGGATGTCAGGACCCATGAGGATCAGGACGAGATCGAAAAGCTAGGGTACAGCAGCTACAAAGAGATCTCCAGCGACCGAGTTGCTTGTCCAACTCTTGCACCTGGCTGTGGAGCCTGACCTGCCATCGTCGCAGCCAGGACAAGAGGCCAGGTCAGCACAATGGGATGCGTCCCTTTAATACTGCATGTTTGGGGTTACCGGCTTCAGGGTTTAAGGCTTAGGGTTTGTCATAGCCGCTAGTGAGCTTCCGGCTCAAGCTTGAGCCCCGAGACCTTCGAAGAGAAGCAGTCGTAGTACTGCTTCAGCTTGTCATGCTTGTGGAAGTTGTTCCTTGGCGTGTGTGAGCTCGGATTGGGAATCACACGAACACTACTTTGAGACGAAAGCAGCTTGGCAAACCCCCGAATCCACAAAGAAGTTCTGAGTCATGAACTCCTCCAGTTCACACCCGTTTCAACAGAGGCTCGCCACAAGCTTGGTCTCCAGATCCTTGATGCCGGACAACACGCTGTTCATCTCCTGCCAAGCTAGGAGGCTTGGGAATCTGTGATCCTGAGTGTCACTATCTGTTTGTGCGAAACCAGTCTCTTTTGCCTTCAGAGCGATTCACGTGTACACTTGTTGCAGATCATTATGGGGACTGCCCCAGCCACGTCGCCAGCTCCGAAGCAGCTATCACAGTTGCTATGCAGAGCTTTGCCTATATTCGTCTCCAATGGGCTCCCCTCCCAAATCCTGAACCCTGCTGTCTCTCCTCGGACTGGATGTTCATCTCAGCTACCGGGTCGAGTTCCGGGATGCCAAGCTTGAAGGTCTTGTGGTTCCTGAAAGACTCAAAGCTTCAGTCCCGAGCTTGCATGAGCTGCGGGGGCCGTTATGGGGCCCGGGGGTGTATTCCTGCGGAGGCCCTCCAGGTTCAGGCTTGCATGCGGTTTTTATGAGCCTTGTGCTTTGGCGCAAGCTGGGCGACTTGCGACTTCCACTTCTGAGTCCTTTCGGTCGCTGCTTTTCTCTTTTGTCGGAAGTGGTGGAAGCTGTCATTAAAGCCAGGGGCTTACGATGCACTTGACATGGCAGGGATGCATAAGAGTATAGAAAAAGGTGCATCTGTAGATTGTAGATGTTCAGTGCTTTCTGTGATGCTCCAAACTCCAGGCTGGCTCATCCCGGAACGCAAGCCGCGTCCAACCTCCAAGAATTCCGGCAACCTTTAACAGTTCCGGGCGCAGAGCAAAGGTGTCCTTCAGGTCGGGAGAGCTTCTATAAGGATTCAGTACGCCTTGAAGTCCCACTCCATGAATACGAAACACCCTAAACCCTAAACCCTATTCCTAAACTTTGTCGATACCCCAAACAAAAACCCCTACATAGTAACCCCGAACCTCAATTCCGAACTGTTCGAATACCCAAACTCCCCAAGAGAAGCCAGAGCGTCTTGATTTGGTGCAAGGTCTTCAGCAAGGCCCTCCGTGAGTCCTCCGACTCCGGGTCCTCAGACTTTCAAGGCTCCGAAGAGCTTGGCATTCAGGGACTTAAGGGCTTATGAACCTTATTAAGGTTTGGAGTCTGGGGGTTAGATTAAGGGCTCTAGGGTATATGGGCCTTCCTTTAGGGCTTATATATTAGGGGGCGAGCGCTTGAGGCTTCGGGTATCAATCCAAGAAGCTCCCTTGGCTCATCCCCGGATGTGTCCGGGTTCAAAGTCGATGGCTTCGGGTCTTCCAGTGGAAGTAAGCCGAAGCCACTGAGCCCCGAAGCCAAGCCGTGAACACGCACAAAATCCCTGAGGCAAACCGAAACCCCAAAACATCAAAACTAAGCTGTAGAACCCGTGTAGTAAGCCCGTAGAGGAACCCCTTACTCTTAGAAGATATCCTCAACTTCGTAACCAGCCGAAGGTTTTCCTTTCAGACTCCAGGATTCTTGGACGCAATACAGGAGCCTTAATAATTGCAATGGGGTTCTGGAGATACTAGTTGAGAGCCCAAGTCAGTACAATCGGGTTTGGGGATTACTCCGCGTTGATCTTTGCTTCCACGGAGGCTTCTATATCAGAATTCTCAGGGCACCAGCGTTTTCGAGCTCAACGAGCATAAAGAGTTTGAGTTGCCTAAAATGTTGCATTGAGATGACATCTCCGTAGGAATGCTTCAAGCAGCGACTTGGCGAGTTGACGACTCCCATACACTAAGACTTTGCACATGCGTGGCCACAACGGGCGCAGTGCCACCTGTTTTGCATCCCCGGAATGTAGTACCCGAAACACATCGGAAACTGAGTCCGAGGCTTGTGTCTGTGTTCTCTGAAAGCTTTGGCCCCTGTGCAGTCCGCTACCGGCCCCTGTCACTGAAAGTTGAGGCTTTCAAAAAAACAGAAAGTCCGCAGTTACCAGACGAGGCTCCCCAGTCGGCATATTGGAGCGGATCTTGCTGATCTTGCTGACCAACGTGAGCGCCATGGGCAAGATCTTGCCTCAACTCGGAACAGCAGCAGGAGCAGTAGCAGCAGCAGCAGCAGGAGAAGGAGCAGGAGCAGTAGCAGTAGTAGCAGTAGCAATATTAACCAATAATAAGAATTGCAATGATGGTAACAAAAAACCGTCACTGCTCCCAGCAGCCCCAGTTCTACACTCCAAGACCCGGCCAAGAAATCAAGCCCCCAAAATCCATCGACGGCTAACCTCCTCCATCAAAAACTAAAACCCACAAAAAAACCCTGTAATCAGAGCCTTTACTTCAACAAAGGACAGTCCTAACCCTAAACCCTAAACCTTTTCCCTAAGCCCTAAACCCAATCTCCCCTTTTCCCTCTTTCTCCGGGGCGCCCTCGGGCTTCCCTCCGTTCGCTGGCTGCGGCTTATGAGCTCCAGGCTCGCAAGGCATGAAGGTGTCGAGCACCCACCTAAGGCTTTTTGCACTCTTTGGGTTAGGGTTTAGGGTTTAAGGTGTAGGGGTTTAGGGTTTTGGAGTTTCGGGTTGGGGTTTAGGGATTTAAGGCTTTAGTTTTTTCGGCGCCAGAGTGCAAAGGTACTCGGGTTTTTTGGGGCGAGAACCGCTTGCGACAGGGGCTGGTTTCGAGAAATGAGGGGGGGGTTTAGGGCTTAAGGTCTGGAAGCTTGGGCTTTGGGTTGGTTCAAGGCTCGGGCTTCAGAAGATAGACTTACCAAGTTCTGCAATCTTCGTTTAAAAATTGCATCTCATAGCTCTCCCAAATAGTATATGCTTTGGCCCCAAAGTACCTATACAGGGACATGGACCCTTAGGCTCAAAGAACTTCCAATAGCTCTGTCCAGGATACTGTGGCTCTGACTCCTCCGCCTCCAGGACGGAGTTGCCGTTGTCGCCTCTTGAAGCGGGGGACACAGCAGTATAGTAGTATGGCTATGAGAAGGAACCCAGCGGAAGAGTATTCGCAGTTATTCAGGTGCCCATATTACTACGGGCGTGTAAAAGTCTGGCATCTCCTGCAATCATGTAGTCGGTGTCTCAGAATGCTGCAGCTGCTCATTCCGCCAAAAATCTTGCAGCGACTGCAAGGTGCAGCGTAAGCGATGCTTGGTCTCACTGGCAGCACTGGCTCAACAATGTTTCAGTGGACCACAGCTGGGACCAGAACGGAATCAACGTCAACGGTAGTGGCCGTAAAAAAACAAGAATCGCCCGGCCTGTAAGCTTCTTTCTGGAAGCACTGACGAGGATGCCCCAGCCCCAGTCCGTGTCTCCATCCCGCATGTAGACCTGAGGTGAACGAGGCCGAACAACAAGGCTGGCCCCCCATCCCTCCATGCACTCCCTCTGTGACATCTCGTCACCGGCGTGAGTGAGTTTTGGGAGTTGTCACGGGAGAGGGCTCTGTCTCTCGCTCGCTTTCGGAGTCTTCTCTCCTCGTGGCTTCTGCTCTTCTTGATTGCACTGTCCCTGCTTCTTGCACTCTGGCCCGAAGGTGGGGATCATGTCGCACAGGGCGTTTCCATGATTATCGGTCCTGCCCTTCTCGTTCTGCCCAATGCGGCCGAAGATGCCAGGCGCCCTGGATTCAGGAAGGGTGCGATGTTCTCGGGGCGGACAACGATCTCTCGCTTTTCGTCCTGTGCTTGTGTCAGCTGGAACCCCCATTCCAACCCGACATTCGGCCTGGAAAGTGCACGCCTCCGAGCCTACTGTGCACCATGGACCGACATTCTCCTTGTTGATGCTAATGATGCAACGCATGACTTCGAAAACACATGTACTTGGTCAGCCACTTCCAATTTTTTCGCTGACCATACACATCCATGCGCAGCCCCGAAGCTGCACAATGGGCAGCTCGTCCTGCTTCTTCTTCAGCTGCTTGTCAATGTAGTAGTAGTCTGCAATGGCCTGCATGTCTATCGTCAACAGCAAGCAAAATCAGATGCCTCGGGTATCACCAGCCCCCGCCTATCTCGTGCTATATAATGCCAGTCCGCTGAACCAGCGGCCCGCATACGGGCCAACATTTCAAAAATCCCCCTCCCGAATATCGTATCGTCTCCTCCAACACTCGAACCCTCACCTCGTCCACGTTGAAAGTGTAAACAGCATCGTCACTGACAGCTGCGCGGATATCCTCGAGGTTGCTCAGCCTCGGCTGAGTCACAGCCTAGATGCATCATAGGGACCGAGGACATCCCGGGGACGTTCTCAGCAGCATCCGAAGGCACAGGCACTTCGGGAACCCTGACTTCAATCCTCATATGTCATAGCTACAAACACGCACAGAGGTACATTCCTAATCCGTGGTTCTGTCTTCGCAGACAGTATTGGAAAAACGCTTTCGAAAAGCCGTCCTTGGCAAAGAAGGCCAAGCTACTCAGTCTCCAAGTCCTGCTTCTTGCTCTGGAGCTCCAAGGCACCTCGGGAGATCTACGAAAGGCTCGCTGACGACGGCGCTGGCAGGCCCGAACCGGCACTGCTTTGACGGAAGCCTTGGACAAACTACTTGGCTGCTACCTAGTATGGATTTTGAAGGTCGAGACGCCTTTGTCCTTCTGAAACTGGTGGAAGCTTCGCTGGATCATGTAGTCCTGAGCAGCAGGGGAGCACAGGGGCGAGTCAACCCAAAAAGTGAATCAGCGAAGCCAAGTCCCAAATGAGTCCGGATGAGAATGAGTCTCGCAGCCTAATCCTGGTCTCGCTGGTCATAGCAAGCTCAACCCAGTCCTGCCCGACAAAAGCAACACTTTTCACTCCCCCTGATCACGCATGATGCCCTGCGAGGCGAAATTCCCTCGTCTGAGCTGTGATCAGCCGCTCAGTCTCGCCATCACCATCGTCATCGATCTCATAACTGTTATCATGTTCAACACCAGCAGCATCAGACGCAGCATGGTATTCCTCGTCGTCATCGTCGTCGTCAAGTGTCTTTGCTATCACGAAAACAGCATGGCCAAGTTATTGAGCTTGAAAATTACCACGCTCATCAACATCATCATCAGCAGCAGCAGCACCACCAGCATCATCATCATAATCATGCTCGTCATCATCTTCATCATGATGAGAGTCATGACATGGCAGTCACCACAATGATGGTCATCATCATCACCATCGGTTTCAAGATCTCTACCAAAACGGATAGGCAAAGGAATGCAATCAAGAACACGACAAGAAGCACCGTCATACTGTGACCATGAATCGTTGCCGTGGTCGTTCAAAGAAGGCGGGTTCAGCACAAGCTCTGATTATTATTCGTATTTTGTGCTAAGTTATTAAGTTTGAGTGGTATTCTTGCTTCTTGCTACAATTACGGTTATTGCAACGGTGATGAAACTAATGATCATAATTAATAATATTGCTGCAAGTCCTGGTTCCGGTACTGCTAGATGTTTGCTGCCGAGATGCTGGGTCTGCACCCTCGAGGCGGAGAAGGTTGATGAGCCTCAAAAAGGAGAGTTCCGGGAGTGTCCTTGCTACGATGTAGTCTGGGTTTATGCGGGTTTAGGGTCCTAATTCTGCTTAGCTCACCGGACCCCTGGAGCACAATGAAATCTGAGAGGATTCAATGCAGCACGTCTTGCGGCAACCCTCTTGCAAAAGCTACCTGCTGCCGACAAGGCCTCCAAGCAGCCAACATAGCAACTATATCTTAGTGTCAGCTTAAAGAACTGCTATACCAGGCTACACGAAGGCTTAAAACAAGGGCTGCTAACTACAAGACCTACATTGAAGGCTACTATCCTAAGTTATGAAGGCAAAACCCTAGACCCCAACTAAGCAATCCTGGTGACATGTTGTAGCCTAGGTGGAAGGCGCTGAAGATCTTCGAGGACTGGCCCAAGAACATCTCCTGCAAAGGACATGACATGGGAGTTTCCGAATATAGGGGGAAACTCCCACATGACAAAAAACAGCTACATCAAACATACTAATTGTCATAAGCATCATAACAGCTGTACTAGAAAGACAAGCAGTTGTTAATAGTTGTTACTAATAGTACGAATAGCAAGAATAACAACAATAAAGCAACTAGAGCTTGCAATACTCGCACACAAGTAACAGTAAGCATGCTACTACCTGCATGTAATACAAGCAACATAGAAAGATCACCAACCATTGTAAGTATAGCAGAAGCACTAGTAAGAGTTGACGAGGATAATAAGAGTCGAAGTGTCCTTCGGAACCCCATGTCTTCACTGATGCCGGGAGGCTTTCAAGCTCAAACCATCAACCTCTCCTTCGCCACTTCAGGTTCCACTTTCTCGTCAAACATGATAATGGTCAAACCACGATCATCCTGGCAGACAGCATCAACATGATGACCCTCCCCCCTCCCAGTGCTTCCCTGGTTCGTTGACATGCCCCATATGGCAGCACAAGAGCAAGTTCTAGTAGATTCTAGTCTCCCACGAAGGCTCCACGAAACGGTTGCTTGCGAAGACTAGATGATTAAGCCCGAAACACCCTACATCAGAAACATCTCGACCCTATAACTCCTAACCCGGGAACCCTACATCACTTGCGACGACCTTCTAAGCCGGAGTGAATCAAGAGCAGAGATCTTCTCGAAGCGCCCGACACTCCTAAACTTCGAATGCCTAATACCTTAAAGCCAAAAACCGCAACAGCCTCAAGCCAAGCTCTGAAAACCTCACACCGCAGATCATCTAAATCCCCAAAGCCAAGCCGGACCTTCCCTCGCCGACCTGCGCGCCCACTCCTTAGGCAAAGGTCTGTTGAGGATTTCCAGTTGGTGGTGTAAGGTCGAGGGGATAGGGATTTTTGGGTTTAGGTTTCAGGGGATACTTTAGGGACGTATCCGAAGAGGGTCTTCTGCTTTGCAATTCGGGCTCATCTTCAAGAAACAGTGTCAGACCAAAGACAGCTAGGAGTGCGGGATAGGCGGAGCCAAAAGCCAAATGCATCAAAGCTCATCTGGATGTACTCACCCGCATGCAGGATCCGATACTCGAGGCCGTCCCACTTGCCTTGGCAAAGCAACGATCTCTTACAAGCACCGGTCCCCCTCATTGGCCCCTCTACCACCACCCCAGAAGAAGCAGATCTGCGCGACAGCCTATTATGCTAAATCCGAATGTTAAACCCCACTTGTAGGATTCCAAATCCTTCAACCCTGAACTCTAACTTCGCAATCTTTTGTACCCTTGCGGGTCTGGGAATCGTTATGCATCAGGGCCGGTGCATGGTTGCTCTGCACACCTTTCACAGAAGTGCCCATGCCATTCTGACTTTGCGTGGAAACTAGCATTTAGAACTCGTCAACGTGCACACTATGGCGTGTAAGATGCAGCCGCAAGCGCCATCTGTGCTTCTGGTCTCAGGACATGCCTTCGGCTGTTGTGCTACGCACAGTAAATGCGGTGCGTGTGAACGGTACTTGAGAAAGTGCCGGGTTCAGCACGGTCGCGCAGGAGTGCGTCACAGCTCCACGGTCTGTCCAGAGACCATTGTGTTCTCATGATGATTCAGATGTTGACCAATCATGAAGCGGGCAACCCGCGTTTGGAGTAGACTCTGTCCCCGGTGCCCAAAATCGGATGAAAGCTGACATCTCAATTGCGAACCCACCGAGCAAAATCGCGAACTAATCAAGAAGGCCAGCGAAAGCGCGAACAAGCTTGCCGTGGCACTGCCATCTATCGCAGTGCATTGAAACTCTTTCCGTGACAATGTCCACACTGGTCTGCTTTCTGATCCCGTCTCCCCACTCTGCATAGCACTTGCCTCCAATACGGTATGCCCGAAAAGCGATCCGCACCGTCTCGTGGTCACAGCCATCAAGCAACATCATCTCAAGGAATCTGGACTGAATGGGCCACAGCTTCTGGGAACACCCAGGGCTGCAATTAGGGGCCACAGCCCTGCAGCTGGCAGAGGATGGTGATAGTGAGAAAAAGGAAGATGCAAGCAACCTTTACGCGACCAGGACCAGCCTGTGCGCCAACATGCCATAGAACGAAGGGGATTTTGCGCGCACCATGTGCCCACAGCCTGCGAAGAAGAGCCGCACACGACGAGACCAGAAGGACGCCACATGAAATAATGGAAGCTCCAATCATGATCCTCTGCCAATCCAACTCATTCCTCTGCGCTGTGAGACGAGGCGGCGACACCGGGGATCTTATAGGGTTGGTAGTTGTAGTACTTTGGCACGCTATCCAGGCGCACATGTAGCCATGGAACTCCGAGACCTGCGGTGCTGAGGAACACCGGTGCTGAGGACTTGGAGATGTGGAGGTCCAGCTGCGCCCCGACTTCTTGGAACAAGACTTCGACCTGATCCAAGGGTGCTTTGCGAACAAAACTGGCCAAGCTTACGTAGACCTGTGAGCGGACATCCGGCATTGCTCTTGGTGCAATCAGCGTGGCATCGCCTCCCAAGTTGGAGAAGGCCGCCACCTGGCCGTCATTTTCTTGGAACTTTTTCTGAAAGGCAGCCGGGTTTGCTGTCATTCCTTCAAAGCTCCTGCTCGCATCAATGACGGCAAATCGCACAGAGTCCCCCTGCTGGCTCTTAGAGAAGGGCTTGAATTCCAAGCGGTACGCTTCATACGGCTGGTTCTGGAGCACCTCGATCCAAAAGTCGAGGAACTCCTTTGCATGCAGCTCCTCAATGAACTCTCTCCAAATCATGTCTCTGCCTGAAGACTGGATTCCGTTCTCTGCGCCGGACCTGATGAGCTTGTACCTTGGCACCTGCCGCTCTTTCGTGTGGGACGGCGACTGCTGCCAGAGTGGCTGCATGCCATCCGAGGCACGTGTAGGGTGCATTACCAGAGGCGCAAGATACAACATGATGGTGCAAGCCCATGTTGGCGGACTCATGGCTTGTGATGCTTGCACGACGAAGGACTCGATCTCGAGTTCTAATACCCAGCGACGTGCTTTTCACGAGTCGCTTGAAACTTTGCACTCTTTAGTGCAAGTCAGCTGGTCACTTGCACAGAGACTTGCTTGGAAGCGAGTACATTGGAACAGGGGTGCTTGGCACGGGCTCTGGTTTGCTGGCAAAATTGGTCCAGGGAACACAAGGTTTTCCATGATGGCTCTACCCGGCATCAAGCAGGAAGACTAATCACGGCCAATCCTCCCGAAATCACCCCTGCCCTTTAACACCTGATTTGCATTGCGGGGGGGTCCGGAGCAAGAGCAGGAGCAAAAGCTGGAGTACGAGCAAAGGCAAGAGCAAGAGTAAGAGCAAAAGCAGGAGGAAGAGCAGGAGCAAGAGCTGGCGCAGGGGCAGGAGCAAAAGCCCGCGCAGGAGCAAGAGCTAGAGCCATCAAAACTTGACAGTAGATAAAAATACACTAATAATGAAAACGCTTTACGAGCTTTTATTGGGACGGGGGCGGGGGGCCCTTTAATATAGGGGCCGAGCGGTCCCCAAATGGCAAGGGCTCCGCCGGAGCAGCCTGGCGCAAAAAATGGGCCTACAACAGGGAGCTTCAAATTATCGTACCTTGGGCATTCGCGCTGAACGAAGACACGAAGGCCTAGCAGAGGCCTCGGCCTAAGCATTGCAGTCCATGCGAGGACTGCCCACACCATCTCAGGTGCACCCCAACATGCAGCTTTCTGATATGTCCGAGGCACGGGTGTTCGTAAAGACCACTGTTTTGGCAGGCATGTTGATTCCCATCGCGAAGGTCTCCGTGGAGAAAAGGACTTTGATGAGAGACTCCTGAAATCTGGGGTTGTTTATTTATCACTTGGTGCTGCCGGAACCTGATGACAGCTGTGTTCTCGAGCTTAAGGGTCTTTCGGTGTCCAGGGGATGCTAGAGTGTTGAGCAGCCACCCCAAGCCAAGGAATACACTTGTACTGGTTGTTGTGCCACGCCCATCAGCTTCTCTCAGCCCGTGCCTGGAAAAGAATCTCCACCACCTCTTTCAACCTGACATTGAGAAGGTGGCAGCTTGCCATGCTCCCAACTGATTATTCAGAGAGCCTGACTGGCTCAACCTCGAACCTCCGGCCGTGGAAAAACGTTTCTCTTGGGTTTCCAGAGGCGCATGACTCAAAATGGCTATGCGTTGTTCTGCGGGCTCGCTGCACGAGACAGCCGCTAAACTGCCAAGGGACCTCTAGTCACCTCGCGGTGTCAGCCGAGATGCATTGGGAGCAGGCCGCCGTGGTGGATTCCTAACCCCCTTCGCAGCAAGGGCAGCATACTCTGCACCTTCAGGGATGTGTTCAGAGGATGCTCAGACTCAAATAAGCTCCATCAACATTAAGACTCTCCAGGGCAACGGAAATTCAACGTCGTTTTGGAACCTTTTGCAACATCTCAGCCACGCGCCTGAGGAAGCTCCCTGTCTTCGTCACCCAGTGTCATGATTGCATTGTTGAACACCTGAGAGGCTTCGGCGCTGAAAACGGGATTCTTGCCAACGGTCTTAGGGTCTAGCATGCTTTCCGACAAGTTGTGAGTTGTCGCCTCGGGTTCCCGAAAGGGTCGCAAAAGGCAGCTACGGACACCTGGAATACGGCTAAGACCGAGAAATGACAAAGGTTTCAACCGAACAACAGGAGCCACCCCTATGCCCCAATCACCATTCTGAAGATGCCTCTGGGTTCTAAATTAAATCACAGTATGTGGCAAGCCTCCAAGCCGTGCCCTACTTGCTACGGCCTCGTCGATGAGCTTCTTCTCGTCGTCATCAGTGACGTCCATCCGTTTCAAAGCTACAGCATTGGCCTCACACTCCTTCCGGCTGAAGGAGAACCTGGGAAATTGCTCTGAGTGCTTCGCACCGTGGGTCCAGGCTGAAAAGAATTCTGACAGTACCCTTTTCCTGATGCAGCTAACGGTCTTGGGCCTTTTTCATATACAGGGGTTGTAGGGAGATACTATACTTGGAGGCTTGCGTTCATACGGCGTCCAGGGACCCCCGGCGAGAAATGCCCTCCTTGGAACTTATGAGTGCTCTTGCCGGCTTTTTAGCTCCAGACGTACCACTACAGACTATAAGGCAAGGAGAACCTCGGTCCTGACTTCCACACATCACACACTCACACTCCCCGTACGGCTACATCGGTGTGCGAGCTTTGCTACAAAGGGACGTTGTCCCAAAAAGTCGAAAACTGCGGAGATCGAAACCCCGGCTTCACAAGCTACAATCTGGCAGTTGATAGAGCCCTTGGAGATTCAAGCCCTGTGGCACAATCAGGGGTAGGTACCCCCGATCGCTGCACATCCGGACGATCCTTAGGGTGATGCTCGAAGCGCCGAGCTCGGGAGGCTTTCGGATGCTACTGCCGCTCCTGCTCGCAGTCCTTATTCTACTGATTCTAGTGCTCACTATGCTCCAGAAACCACTCCGACGGACGACGACTTCGACGACGACGACGAGCACTGCTGTTGTATCCTTTGACAACTCGCGTTTCTTCGTTCTGTACATTGACGCTCGAGCTCCTGCAGAACGACTAATTACTAATTATTCAGAACCCCCTATATTAAACTGAAAACGCAGAGAGAGAGAGATGTCGAGTTTGGGACTAGGACAAGAGGGCCACTGACAGGATTCTTTCAAAGGGGGCTACGAGGTTCGGCAAGAATTGAGGGGCCTATTGGAACCGCGTTCGGGTGTAGATTGCATCATTCATTCATGCAATTGGGGGTTGGGGCTACTTACAAAGGAGTATGATTAACACTGTTCAACACCTGTTTAGAACCCTGAAGACCCAAACGACAAACTGCCTCCTATGGGAAAGGGTAACGGCTATGGGGTTCCTTGCCTTTCGAAGACGGCGAGAATTCCGCGCCTTTCGGCTTTGGGCTTCAGCTTAGCCCAGCGGCTTCTCGAGGTCTCCGAGGTTCGACTTGCCCCGCTTCGCCAACTTCCTTGGGATGTCAGGGATACGGTCGGCAATGCAAGAGCCAGCAAGAGAAAGTCTAGTCTAGTCATGAGCATTAAAGCTAAGACAAATAACAGCAGTGACTGCAGCAGCAACGGTAGATATGGTGACACCAACAAAAGCAAGATGTTTTAATCTAGTACGCGCCGTTTTTGTGGTGGTGGTAGTGATAGTGGCTTGTCGGCGTCTGTGTTTGACTTTCCGGGGTTTGATGTCAAGGCGGCTGACTGGATGAAAGTGTCACTGGTGCTTGCTCGATTCAAACGACCCTGCTTTGTGCTGCTAACACGTCTGTGAAGAAGCCCCGTGTGCCTGTGCCTTAAGAAAGGCAAGGGCCGTGGCTTGAGCCCCAACCCACATCGAAACCCATATCCTCTTGAAGAGCACCTCAGCTTACACCCTCAACCTTCAAAGCAGCCTTGCGACTTCTTGGTCTCCACATTTTGAGCATCCGCAGCTTGCTGGAGGGCCCCGACGGCCTTGTGAAAGTTGTCCTCCCGGAACTGGCCTTTCCTGAGAGGTCCCGGATTTAAGGGCTGTTCTTTCAATTCCACAGGATTGCCGATTTTGAGACGCTTGGGTGGGCAAGAGCTGTGGAACCCCTGAACTCGCCGTGAGGTTCGGTTCTTTTTGCAGTTTCCTCCTTACTCTCCCGAACCCTAAACCCGAAACTTTAAACCTTCGGACTGAATTCTCAGCAGGATGTTGGGTTGAGGGAGTTCAGGATTCAGGGTTGATTGTAAGCTTTTCAAGCACCCCTTACGCAAAGAAGACCCAAGCTTCTCATCGACCACCATGTAGACCCCGTCTCCGCCGGAGGGGAAGAGGTAGTGCTGCAGTGGCACCGGCCGTTTGTCTGTGTAAATCACATGGCATGGCTGGTGCTTGATTCGACAGATCCACTCTGCAAATTCCCGGGCGTTAGGGATGGTTGCAGAGAGAAAGACCAAGCGAACAGAGTCGGGAAGCAAGATCATAGCTTCTTCCCACACAACTCCTCTATCTCGGTCTCGCATGTAATGCACCTCGTCGAAGACAACCCAAGCCATTTCTCGAGAGACATCGGAGCCCCGATACAGCATTGACCTCAGGATCTCTGTAGTCATGATCATGCATGAAGCATGGGGATTGATTGTCACATCTCCAGTCATGAGCCCAACATCCTTGAACTCATCCTGCAAATCTCTGTACTTCTGATTGCTCAAAGCTTTGATGGGTGAGGTGTAGATAATTCTCTGCTTGTCCCGCAGCGCCATTGCGATGGCATATTCCGCAACGACTGTCTTGCCAGCAGACGTGTGGGCGGCGACCATGACAGATTCCTTATTCTCGAGGCAGTTCACTGCCTCCTGTTGGAAGACATCCAGTTTAAACGGATATGTCTTGGCCGGTGTGACGGGCGGTGGCGCTTTGCCCTGTCCGGCGAGCTCCGCCGGCCTGACGCATTCGTGTACACAGTTGGCGCCCTCCATTTGGACATCGTAGGTTTCGAGCACTGTCTCAGTCGTCAGCTGCATCGTCTGTGTGTGCTCGGCCTCTGCCACCGCAGGCATGGACACGTCTCCCTCGGTCTTTGTAGGACCCTCTCGCCGACGCTTCTCGGCCGCGTTTGCCCGATTCGCAGGCTGTCGCTTCGACATCTCGGCAGACCCCCACCTCCAACTGCTTCTACCGATCTTGCCTGCCCGTCGTCTGTGTAAGTTGCTGTGCTGTGATGCTCATGCTCAAACGGAGGGGGTTTGAGAGATGTATACTGTTACTAAGTTACTGGTGTGGTGCGAACTGGATGTAGGGGTCTGCTGGGCTAGGGAGTCTGCAGCATCGGCAAGCATCTTGCTTTCTAACCTGCCCGTGCCGTGAACCTTTAAAGCAGCTGAGCAGAACAACAGCACATCCAACCCCAGTGCATCCAGTGTCTGTGTATTAAGAAGCGTCTTGATCTTCCTCTTGCCAACTGCATGTACAAGTCACAAGCACGAAGTTTCTACGTCCCAATCTCATCACTCTCATCACCGTCTGTTTGCAAAGAAAATCTAGGCTGGGTCTGCCTAGGTCTAGGTGTGCACAGGCTCCTAGGCCACGACAGCCAGCGCCAACACGTCACTGGTACTGGCCCTTCTGAATCTTTAGCATACTAGAATGTACCATACTATACTATATTATACTAACTATACTATGCTATGCTATACTAGAATATACTCTAATATACTCTCTTATGAAAGGAGACTACAGCACCTAAAAACCTCCGAGGGCGCTCCGGGCCTGGGCGCCATCAAGGCGCTGGATGCGCGTCTTTGATGCTTTGACTCCTGAGACTCCCCGGCTTTAGGGGTTTAGGGGTTTAGGGGTTTTAGGCTTTTAGGGGTTTAGGGTTTAAGGGTTTACGGGTTTAGGGCTTAGGGGTTTAGGGTTCGAGGTTTCCGGGGTTTAGGGTGTAGGGTTTAGGAGTTTAGGGTTCAGTGCTTATGGGGTTTAGGGTTTAGGGTGAAGGGTTTAGAGTTCAGGGTGAAGGGTTTAGGGTCTAATCAGGAGTTTATGGTTTAGGGTTTGTGGGATTTAGGGTGTTGGGCCCAGACCTTCCAATATCCACTAATCAAGTCAGAAGCATACCTTAAATTCTAGTAAGACACCACATATGAGTTAAGGTATATTCCTCAAAGTTAAGGGAAACTGGAAGGTCCGGAGGTTTAGGTCCTCCAAAAAAGGCCCGAAGTCCTAACCATAGATTTTGGAGCTCAGCTGCTAGCTTGGTCTGAGTATAGCGAAGGAAGCCCTTTCAATGGGGTTCAACCTTTCCGGCGAAGCTTCCGGATAGCGGCTGAAAGATCTGGTTTAAAAATGTCGCGAAACGCCGCTGGCGCATCTTCTGTTGTTGGACCTTGCCTTGAACAAAAAGTACCCTTACAGAAGCAGTAGTTTTAGTAAGAGTACCCTTTAGAGTAAAGCCCCCTGTGCCGAAGGCCTCCACGTCGCTGCCTTCGGCCCAGCTTCCCGGCCGCCAGAAGCGCGGCGGAGGCCACGGCGGCCTGTTTTTTGGGGTTTTGGGGGTTCAGGGTTTGGGCTTCAGGGATTAGGGTTTAGGAATTTAGGAGTTTAGGCTTAAGGCTTTGGGCTTTCGGGGTTTGGGGGTTTGGTTGTGGCTTAGGGTTTTGGGGTTTAGGGTTTAGGGGGGCTGTTTTCATTGGGGCTTTTGGGTTTAGGGGTTCAATGCTAGTGCTTAGGGGTTTCCTCGGGTCCAGTGTCTAAGGTTTTCTTCTATATCTGTGAATCTGTCTTCAGGTTTTGCGGTCGTCGTGGGCTCGGAGTTTTGATATTTGGAAGCATCAAGATTCAAGATTTGGAGTGGACGGCAGTTCCAAGAAAACGAACAGAACAACAGTCAAACCACACACGTATGGCTGCATCATGACAATGCGCGTCAACATGCTTGTGGCATGTGCCAATGCATGTGTGTGTACGTTCGTTGTTCTGTCTGTGTCTGTATGCATAAACAACTACATCCAGCAACATAGACATGTAGAACTATAGGTGATTATCCAATATCATGTACATACGAATAGCTGTGTATAGCGTGCATGTATGCGTACTTCCACCCAGACATACATTAGATTCACACATACATGCACATGCATGCAGATATATGGCACCTGCTTCGGGTCCGCGCTTATGCTACGATACTTTGCCGCTGAAGCAAATGTGGCAGGAAGCAGCAAACTCCATTCTGTCTGATGTCCGAGGTCGATGTCGTGACGGGAAACTATTTGGCCGAAAACTCATCACAGAATATACAGTATCACGAGGGGCATTCTCCACAGCTGATTCATGGTCGAGACTGGGCGGATCTTCAGCAATGGCGGGAATGTCGATTCACCGTGCACAAGTTGCACAAGCACTCTCCAGGTCTTACAGTAGCAGATTTGTACGTAACCCTTCGATCAGTCGATGCACTGCCGCAGGCGTCAGAGAATACAAGCTTCCCCACATCCTCAAGACATCCGGAACAATGCACAATCCCGGTCCCTGCCCGATTGGCATTCGAGGAGGATAGCCGTGCAGTGTGAGGCTCCGTCCTGCAACATTGCTTAAAGCCAATTTTCGGTTGTCGCGGTCAAGATTTCAGAAAGGTCCAGCACAGTTGTGGGCAGTGAGGTAACAAAATACAATATCGGGCCCAGTGCAGCGGGACAACGGTGCCGCAAAGCAATCCCTGAACCACCAAGCAGCCCTGGAGGTAAAGGCCCTGACTTTGAGCTTTGGAAAACCACCCGTAGCACCTGCTCTTGGGCTTCGGCATCTTTGCTTTGTGGGGTTCTCGCAGCTCAGGCTTGCAAACTGGGAAGCTTCGCTCGCGCTTCGATATGCATTGAGAGCCAGGTGTTGGGATCTAGATACCTGGACTTGTACTCGATGTCTGCAAGCTAGGGCCTTAGCGAATGAGAACATGCAAGAACACCCACGACCAACCCTAACCCCGAGACAAAGCAATATGTAAACACGCAGCCGTCAACCAAACTAGGAGCAGCAACAAAAACCCGTAAGAGTACGGCCGTCCGTAGTCGTCTTCATCATCATCATCATCAGCATCATCATCAGCACCATCATCAGCATCAGCATCACCGTCAGTACCATCATCATTATCATCATCTCGTCCACCCGCTCCTCCCCTCCTCAGCATCATCACCAGCATGGTTATCGCCGACCGGATGATGGTGGCACTAGTGCTGCATTCTGGGGAGGCGCTGTCTCGGATGATGGGACATCAACTCCCGCCACCAGAATCGCCTTGATCGTCAGACTCATTATCGACGTGATCGAGGTCTTCAGCAACATTATCATGGTCTCCTCAGTCAAACTCATGGCCATCGTCGGCAAGCTGCTCACGGCCTTCTCCTTCTTCTGCTCCTCGCCACACCATTGCCATCCGTAGCATCATCAACAACATCAGCAACCCTTTCACCCTTCATCGCCACCGTCACCACGCTATTCATCACCATCCTCATGCATATTCGCACGAGCATTGTCATCATCCAGGACACAAATAGTCGTTATCGTCGTCAGTGCTTGTCAAACCTCGATCTTCAAGGAACCCCGGCCTGGATCGGTGTAGAACTGGCGCGGTTGGGGCCTGCTGTCAGATGCGTGTTTCAACACTGGGGGGGAACACTACTGCCATTGCTATTGCTACTGATACGGGAGTCTCAGAGAACAAGGTACCCCAACATGAATCCTAAACAGGAGGATCCTTGTTGTAAAGCTCACCAAGCCTGTCTAACTGCCCGATGGATGCATCAGGTTCGCTAGGGGGGGAGGGGGGGGGGGTTCGGCAATGCATTATTTACATACTCTTGCATCCAAGCACTCAGTCTGTATCGAAGATGACGAGGATTAGTAGAGCCTAGTATTTTGTATTCTAACATTAGCATAGTACAACTAGTATCGCATTGTAAACTATGGCACATTACAGTACAGATTTCTAGCATCGTATAGTATTTTGTCTACTGACCCCGTCTCTGGAGCAAACCCTCCGGGCTCCCAGCAGAGGCCCTCGGGTTGGACGGCTGCATGGTGAGCGCCATGGCAGCGAAAAGGACAGAATCCCAAGAAACTATGCCGTGTGAAGGACGATCGGAGAGATGCATGTGATGGCGAGTTTCTTCCTGGAATGACAACCAAGCGATTGCCGCTGCCTCATCTTTTGATGATGCGATCTGTAGCTTCTGTTTTGCCGATGTACGGGCGGGTCCAGTACTGCAAGATCTTCTTCCTGTTGTAACTCAACAGACGGGCATGCACAGTACACTGTGGTCAGCCAGTCAGTCAGGTGCTCTCAAGAACAATCATCATCTGCTAGAACTGTTTGGGTTCCTGCCGTCCTGGAGGAGTTTGGGCTGAAGGGGAGAGATAGTCTGAACCCTTAGCCCCCGTGTACTCCCTTTGATTGTGTTGATGCCAAGTGCCGGACGCTTCAGATTCACTAAATGACTCTACAGCGCTGCAAACCTGCCAAGCCGAAGTAAGAGCCAAGAGCTAGGACTGAATCCTCTTGGGCACTTCGCCGATTACATATTCTCTTACGACAACAATTAGCTACTAGTTTTCCCACTCATACTAGCAGTGCTGCGTAAGACTATTGTATACTATGATATACCATGTACCATTACGTAATTACGAATATATATACATATATATATATATACATACACATATACATATATTCCACTACTACATACGAGTGTGTAGTAACTACTGTATATTATCAGCTTGAAGGCCACCTTTCTCGCTCGGTGAGCCAGGGCGGGTCTGCGCAGGCATAGGTCACCGCATCCGCTGCGCCCTCTGCTGCGCCCTCTGCGTCATCCCAGAGGCCTTGAAGGCCTGAAGAGTATCCAGCCGCCAGAGATAGGGAGATCAGTTCAGGATCCTACATACAGCACCGGAGAGTGGGCACAACTCTCTGTTTTTTCAGTTCCAAGGCTCATCCGTGGTACAACCTCGTCTAAGTGAACCGGGATGCACGGTTCGGCTAACGCTGGAGAACACACGGAAAGTGGAGGGTGCGAGGTTACACTATACAGGTCGGACTAGCAGCAAGTCTAAGTAACACCTCTCGAAATGATTGCAAGGGCGCAGGGTGCACACTCAGGCAAGTCTCTCCGTAGATTGTATCCAAGCTTCTAAATAACTTCGACGGTATGTTTACTTCATATCCCAAACCCAAGCATCACCAGCGGTCATTTTCCTTCACGAGCCGCACGCTCATGAATTCTCAATTGCCTGTTTCCAGAAGGGTGATGGAGGAGTATTTGGGCATCTTCACACCCTTGGACATCATTACCTGCTTGGCATCATTATACTCCCTGTCCGTGACACCAGTGAGGCAGCGCTTGACACCACCGAGGAAATAGTGCTCCTCCACAAAGGCAGTCATGTCGTGGCTTAGGACATCCGAGCGTGCCAGGCAAGGGATGAGATCAAACTCGGCACCCTCAATGTCCACCTTCAGCAACACTTTGTCTCCCGGGATCGTCTTCGACTTGATGAGGGAAATAACGTTGATCAGATGTACTTGTACATCATTCGCATTGCCTTGTGGTGCGAGGGAGGATGCAGTCTTGCAAGCAGGACCATGCAACAAATGGATCATATCTGGCTGACCAGGCGATGAGCTCGCACACAAACGACACAGCACATGTCATTCTCATATACCGTGACGACTGGCCTTCTTGTTCACCCCCCCCCCCGAACAACCCATGTGCTTATTTCAGCGGGCAGGCTCGTGGCATGTGAGCAGGGTAAACCACTGAACCAAAAGTTCGATCCAGGCAATGAGACAGATCCTGCAGCAGCTACCACTACTTGAGTTCTACTTCTTACACTACTCCTCCTGCTGCTGCTACTATTACAGTTCTACTGCTACTCCTCCTCCTGCTGCCCCTGCCCCTGCCCCTGTTTCTGCCCCTGCCCCTGCCCCTGCCACTGCGACTGCTGCTGCTACGACGGCGGCTGCTTCTGCTATACGACTCTTCTACGAGAAAACCAAACAGCAATGCTGCTATAAGTGTTGTTATCATCAGTGCTACTTAGCCGGCCACGAATAGCAGACCCAAATGCACGCCTGATGAGCCAACTACCTGGCTCCGAGATCTCCCAACACTTCCACGCCAACTCCTAAATCGCTCAACTCCATCCCAAATCCTAACCCTATAGTATAGTATTTAGAGTATAGTGAGTATAGTGTAGGATACTGCAAGATTTATAGTATTGTATAGTATAGTAAAACATAGTGTAGTAAAGACCAAGGTGCTGATGCTTTGCCTACGACGTGGAAGGTGGTGTCAGCCTCGCACATCCAAGCGCCGTTCATCATGGGGAAAATCTCCTCTCAAGGGACACGTATGCTGACAGCAGGATTAGAGGGCTTCCAAGAGTTTAGAGTTTATGGTTTTGGCGATGACGGGGTTGGGGGTTGGTTCCAGCTTGGATCTCCGCGGCTCCTTGCCCGGTGCGGACTTCGCAGCCTTGTTGTTCAGCTCCTTTTGGAAGAAGGGGTTTGCCTCCACCAGGTATGCCTCGTACTCCTGTCCTGATTCGGGCAGTCTTTAATCTGGCCATATTCGCCTCGAAGGAAAGCGTTGTAGCTGTTGCCATCCGCAGCCCCGAGATCGATGAAGATGCACTTCGGCTTCGTGCGACTGGGCCTGGCTATCGCAGAAGTGTCCGCTTGACACTGGCACGGCGAACTTCCATGCAGCCGCTCACGAAGGGATTTGGCCGCCTGGGCCGAAGAGGCCAGAAACACGGCAGCCACAAGGAAGCGAAGCATCCTCTCCTCTACATTTTTCTGCAGAGCCGCAAACGAAACGGCTTCCAGCACGCATCGAAAATTCCACACAGTCCTCTCGCTTTCATCGCGCTTTCCCTCAAAAGCTTCCCGAATCAAAGAGGCCCCGAGCCTTCGGCAGACTCCACGTGCTGAGGTCTCGGAAGGATGTCCGCCAGAGCCTCGCCGAAGCTTCCGGCTCGTGAGATGCCCTGGGTTGCAGCTCAGAGTTCTTTGGAGTCTTAGAGCCTTTGCTTCCAAGTCTCCTAGTCCTAGACTGCGAACCGTCGGGCATACGAATGAGAGCAAGCCCGCCCAGTGCTGCGATGAGTCCCCAAGGTGTGATCCCTAAACGGAGGCAGTGCCCAGATGGATCGATACCAGCACTGTTCCAGACTCGTTTGGCATGGCTGCATGTCGGCGGCTTGTCTGTCGCATATCGCCCTAAGCGATGCAAGCAGTCTGTTGTAGCAGGGTGCAACAGGAAGCGCCATGTTGTGATATTGGATGATATATATTAGTGACGTCTATCGAAAGCCGCCGCAGTGCATGCTTCGACGAAGCCCTGAGCGAACCGGTTCCACTTACCAGACGCTTCGAAAGCCTTTCCAGCATCCAGGCTCTGGTCCAGCTTCACGGAGTACACAGAGGCATGGAGTTGCATCACATCCTGCTGCGGGGTGTTCCTAGCAGTCCCCACAAATGGCCGAGGCCTAGGCGCGTGTCAGCTTGCTTTATGTGCGTTTTTACACAGCAGCAGCAGCATTGGGAAGTTAAGCTTTGCATGTCTGCGACTTGACCCCGACTCCGATCATAGCTTTGTCGGTTTATTGAGCAAGTTGAGCCAAACTCAGGATACCAAAGCTGAGCAAACACTCAACGGTCACAGCAGAGCTGCGCAACGGCCTCATTCTCCGTGGTGCCATAGACCGGGTCACCAAGAATGGGAAAGCCTGGACCGAGAGCGGTCGGCAGAAACCCGCAGAACTCCACCTACCAGTGGCCCTGACCAACACATCTCCTGTGAGGCCCCGACCCATGGCCGAAAGATGGACACGGATCTGGTGAGTCCGCCTTGCTGTGACTCCGGCAGATTCGCCGGGTTGCTTGGCATGCAGCTGCTGGCCCTGTAGAATCTGCGTTCCCCACATGCGTACATTGCAGGGCGCATGCTTTTACATACATCCGTGCACAAGTATGTGAGGACGGCCCTTCCCAAAGATTCAGCCCCATGCATCGTGGCTGGTCGGCTCTCTGACTATCAAGGTTCACATGGATGCCTCTCCTGATCACTCAAGACAGACACTTGCAAAGGCCCCCGCCCTGTCTCCAGGCGGCAGAGAAGGCTCTCACCTCTCTGCCGTATCATCGTCTCGGCACTTTTGCCGGCTCCTCTCACACAAGTCTCTCTGAGATCCCACCGACTTTGTCAAGGCCAGGGCTGGGATCGTGTCTGTGTTGTGAGCTTGAAATTTAAGCTTTCGACACTCTAGGTTTCAATGAGCGCAAACCGAGGCGAAAAGTCAGGTAGCCGACAAATCACGGCCCGGCCTGTGGTGTCCACCACCACGGTGAGTGGCTGGTTGGGTCGGTGTTTTTCCACCCGCAACGGCAAGCGGCAAACCACCTGCTAGCCATTGCCCACACACACAGACACACACACCCTCTCTCTCTCTCTCAATCTCTCTCTCTCTCTCACACTCAATCTCTCTCACACACTCACACTCACACACTCACACACTCACACACTCACTCACTCACTCACACACACACACACGGAGGACGAAGCGCCCCGATTCCAGGTCAAAGCCGCATATGCCCATTAAGAATGAAGTTGTCTCTGGTGACATGGATTTCAAGCCCCGAGCGCCGCCTCTTCGTCGCCCTTCGCGGTAGTTCGGCGCTCTACCCACTGCCTTTGGCTTGCGGTTTTAGGGCTCGGGAGGACTATGATCTGTTTGGCATATACTTGGGCTCGAGAGCTGCGAAAGCTGGCTCTCACTCTGCCATCCAAACCAACGTCGCACCGATCTTGTTGTCTGTCGAAGATCCCAAGTGAGTGTTCGGGATGAACTTGAACTTCTAGTCCCATCCCTGAACCCTAAACCCGAGCCACCAACCCAAAACTACGCCCAAAAACCCTATAGACCTAGGTTTGGAAATGTCACGCCCATGAAGGGATAACCGCTAAATAGCTCCTTTTGAGGAGCCCCAAAAAGGAACCCTGTGCCAATTCACTATTACACCCTCATAACCTGTTGTCATTTCGCATTACGCCATCTTCGACGAGGCTTGAAGCCTCAGACTTCAAAACCCAGTGTTCTTTGGCAGGACTGCAGGTCTCTGCTAACTCCCTGGTCCCTCAGCCCTCAAAAAGCCCGGACTCCAGAACCAACACCCACCAAAGCCTCTGCCCGAAACCCTACTATTCGTTCGTGTTGTAGCAGGCCTCAGTGAACCTTGCTTCGCGTTCAGCCTGCTGCTCCATCTGCTTGGGACCATGGAGGCTCCGGGCGCAAGGCTTCGCCAACCCCCTTCCCACATTGAAAGCACTCTCAGAACCCGACAGCCTCTCGCAAAAGTATATATACATATGTACATACGTACATACGTGCCTACATACATACATGTGTATATATGTACATACATGTATACATGTATACATGTGTACATACATACATACATACTTGTATGTCAGAGCAGGTCCTGAGCAGGATCCAGCCGGTGTGGCTAAAAGTTCGGGATGCAAGCCTCATGAGCGGAACCGGTGGTGGACTCAAGCTAATCTGGACCTGCCGCGATGGAATCTGCATGCAGGGGCAGAATCTTAAAACAAGGATTTGCTTAGTGAATACGGCAGATGAGGGCGTGCCACATTAGGGTATAGACCCGGATGCCAATGCCCAACAGCACATCGCCACATTTCGAAGGACCGCGCAATCTCATCTTCCTACCGCTGAGCCCATAACCCTGAACCTACACTAAACCCTACAAGCCCAAAACTAAAACCCCATGCACAAGCCTGAACCCTGAAATGGCACTAGGGCCTAAACCCAGCCGAAGCCAAGTGAAGCCGAGATGCGGCCACCGCTCGATGGCCACCGAGGCATCGAAGCTGCCGCAGACGCCCGCGACATAAAGCTGGCGGTGCAAGGCTTGAACTTGTTCTGGGTCAGCATGCTATACTAAATACTTGACGATACTATACACACTAGACATACTCTGCACTCTAGACTCTGTACTCTCTACTACACACCCAGTGTCCTATACTCAATACTAGATACTATATACTAGGACGATATGGTAACTACTATATAGTATATACTAGGTACTACTGTCCTGTATCATGTGATATTGTGACATATTGTGGCAAATTGTACCACTTGACAAGCCGCTAAATCCTGACCCTAAAACCCTGCTTGCAAGGAATGCTCGGTCAGGAGCGCTTGTTTTCACGTGCAGCAGGGTCTGCGGCTGGTGTGCTGTCGGACTTCTGCTGCCTACAACTCGAGGTTGTACATAATACCGCCTTAGGTCGCCATCCACAAGACTCTGCAATTCGAGGGCGTAGCAAGTTCATTGTGACGCTGAGTTCGATCTTCAAGCTCTGAACCTAGAAGTCAAGACTCAGAAGCCCCCGAATAAACCACACCCCGCATCCTAAACTCCTCTGCAACTACAATTAAGATCAGTCCAAAGGTCCCGAATCCCTTGCGTCCGCCTTCTGCAAACCGGCACCATGCTCCTGAGCCAAGGCCTTGCATGTCTTAGAGGGCTTCAGACAAGCATTACACGGGAAGCTCGTAAACTCATATATATATATATATATATGCAGAAAAATATCATATACATGACACACATTGACATAGACGATGCTTATACTTGCTTATAGAGTGATATAAGCGCAATGGGGCCACTATCTACTTTTCATGCAAGAGTCAGGCTTCAGCTTCGGGCTTCTTCATGCTTCTTCTACAGAGCAACCATGTCTGGGTGCTGGTACTGGATGGTCAGGCCACGAGCTAAAGCTTTGCAAACCATATGTGTGTGGACAGGCGCCGCCTGCAGGAGGACAGGCGGGCCAGCATGAAAATACAAAAGCCAGCCGCACTCTGTCTGCTGGGAGCAACGCCATGTATGCCTTTCGCGTCTTTGCCAGGAGCACGATGCCTTTCGAGAGAGCAACGAAATCTGCCAAGACTGAACCGTGTTGGGAACAACCCGCTTGCCACTTGCACCCGATCTTCAATTGCCGTTGTTGCAGCACAAGTCTGTCACTCTGCCGGAAGTACGAGCTACGACTTCAAACCAGGACAGACGCCCAAAGGGATCAGAAAAGCAGAAGCTAAGCGCCCCAGTTTGTGCCTGAAGTCTGCCTGTCCAACCGGTTAACGGGGTGCAGGTAGCAAGTGGTGTCCTCCAGGACGACCCGACATGGCTTTGCTGAGCTGTCACATGTGTCTCCCATGTCGGGGCCTTCGCGGTTCAGGGTGAAAGAAGGATGTGCCGGCAATTGCAAGAATGTCGGGGCATGGGCCCAAGTCCACACGAGAAACAAGCGTCCTTCAAATGGGACACCCGCAAGATCTCTGTGAGGGAGCACTGCTGGTACTTCCCCTACGAGATGCAGACGTGTCGAACATGTGAACACAAGCTTGCAGCATGTGGCCCCTTCAGTTTGAACATGACTGCACCACTCTTTGCAGCACTGCCGGTTGTGCAGTCTTGGACCCCACCCCACCTGAGGATGGCAAGGGATGCCCGCGGGCTTCCGCACCACCAGGGCCTTTCGTCACAAGATAGACCAACCGGCCTGTGGTGAGGCAAGTTACGGGCTGCCCTTCTAAAGTCATCTCTATGCCGTAACTCCACTGATGTGGGCGCCAGAATAACCATCGCGGAAAAAGTCCGGGCCCATAGTGCTATACGACGACTTAATACATGGATAGCAATCTAAATCCTGGCATGGCTTTCTTCTTGGCAAGCTGCAGAGGCATTCTCTGCCAACACCTGCAAGGCCTCTGCAGGGATTGAGGGCTCCTGGCAGCTGCATTGATGCTGCTGTCTGTCTACTGCTGTACACTACTCCGACGAAGACGATGGCTACGACTACGCTATGCTGCTGCTGCACTGTGAATGCTGATGCTACAAGCGCCGCTGCTACTGCAGCTACTACTACCACTACGACGCCGAGGACGGCGACTGCTACTGCCGGCCGCGTGGGCAAAGATCCGGATGTTAGCGCTTAGAGGCTTCCGGGGCCGCAAGGAATCAAATACAGGCTGATAACTTAAACCTGGCGGTCTTCGAATCTTGCAAGCTCAAATCATGGGTCGACCGGACACTACATGGGTAGCGCAACTACATCCCCGACGTTTCAAACGACTAGTGAAAGGTGATGCTCGTGATCACTGCGAGACAGATCCTAGAACTGTGAGCTTGATCCAGCCCAAAATCATTGCCCTCAGGTGACCGCAGCAAGGCTCACCAGAAGGCCAGCTGGCTTGAGTTAGCACGATAGCTGGGAGGTCCCTATTCTCCTACGCTCTGCTTACAACATGTAAAGGCACCTACTTTGACTTAAGACACGTGCAGTGTGCAAATGCAGCACCCTACCACACCAAGCCTCCAAAGAAAGCTCCTGGGCCACAAAAGCGCATCAAACTCCCGAAACAGTTCCAGTACGCGAGACGCACTCCAAAGGAATTGATCAGCAAACCAAAACAAAACAACTCGCTAATGAACCACAGTGTCGATTGTATCATCCTATGGGACGACTGCGAGAATTCCGGACAGCACTATCCGGCCTGGAAGCCACACTACGGGAATTGCAGGGTTCTGCGTTATCGGCAAAACTGTTGTTGAACAAAAAGGAGAACATATCAGGGAACCAGGCTTGTATAGACTAAAACGGACGTGGGAGGGTTTCACAAGGATCCTGCCTTCATCATGTAGGTGTGGGTCACCACATCGCCATTCTCCTAGACAGCAGTCAGGGCATGCTTCAGCTCCGGTCGCGTCAATCCCGACTCATCTGGGAGGAAGCATGAGGATGAGGACGTATATAGAAAGTAGAAGGACGGCACCGCCAAGTCGTTCTGATCATGGGGCCATGCGGATGAGATGGGACCGTGAACCAGATGAACTTTGTTATATGAAGATTGGGAATCATGAGACGATCACGACGAGCAGCTTGGTCAGGGAGTCAACAGCATCGGAAGTTATTGTGTCTGTTGTGTCCCCTCTCATTCATTTTTGCTTGGTTCTTATTGGTGCAATGCTTGCACGCTGGGTGCGCGGCGAGGCTCATTTCGGTCTCTGCGGGGCGGCCTCCCACACAGAGGCGGCCCTCTGCCGCTGCCGTTGCAATCTCGGTGCTGTCGGTTTTAGATATGATGTATGAATGCATGTGCATGTATATATATATATATGTATATGTATATTATTTTTTCTTTGCTATGGTGTATGCATAAGAAACAAGTATATCTGATTCAACACATTAATTTTGGGCCTTGTGGTGGTCATTGAAGAGGCAGCTACACACGAACAGGTGTGTGAAAGGACACTAAGACCACATACTCTGATACTCTATAGTAGACTATACTGGCCCTGCTATTCTGAGTTGGTCAAAGTCGTTCCTGGAGTTTCGGATTTGAGTTCAGGAGCAGAAGCTGTAAGACCAAGCAAGTATTGCGACGGAGCTGTCGAAAAAAATCTCGC